>CAKNYM010049548.1:71304-108125 GCA_932195095.1 Andricus curvator
GAGTAAGGAAGTTATAGTCATTTATACTATATTAAAAAACAATTTTTGAAGTAAAAATTTTCTCATTCTCATAATTTAAAGTTGATGCAAGAATAGAAAAGATGTGTTGATTTGAGATGAATCGATTGACTTATAATATTGAGACATTTTATGGAACAGTAAGGAAGCTATGGTCATGCATAATATTTGAAAAATCGGTTTTTTATAGTAAAACTTTTTTCTTCAACATAATTCAAAGTTGACGAAACAATAAAAAAAATTGCTTGATTCGAGAAGAATTGATTGTCCTATAATATTAATACATTTTATCAAAGAGTAAGGAGGTATGGTCATTTATATTATATTAAAAAACGATTTTTTACTAAAAATGTTCTCATGCTCATAATTTGAAGTTGATTCGAAAATAGAAAAGATGTGTTGATTCGAGACGAATCGATTGACCTAATATTAATACATTTTATTAAAGACTATGGAAGTTATGGTAATTTATATATTTTGAAAATACGGGTTTTTATAGTAAAACTTTTTCCTTCAACATAATTCAAAGTTGATGCAAGAACATAAAAGATTCCTTGTTTCGAAACGAATTGATTGACCTATAATATCAATACATTTTATCATAGAGTAAGAAAGTTATGGTCATTTATATTATATTAAAAAACGATTTTTTTAGTAAAAATGTTCTCATTCTCATAATTAAAATATGATGCGAGAATAGAAAAGTTGTGTTGATTCAACACGAATCAATTGACCTATAACATTGATAAATTTTATTGAAGAGCAAGGAAGCTATGGTAATGCATAATATTTAAAAACACGGTTTTTTATAGTAAAACTTTTTTCACTAACATAATTTAAAATTGATGCAAGAGCGGAAAAGATTCCTTGATTCGAGGCAAATCGATTGATCTATTATATTAATACACTTTATTGAAGATTAAGGAAGTTATGCTCATTTATAATATTTTGATCATCTGTTTCAAACAGAAAAACTTTTTTCATCGACATAAGCCAAAGTTGACGCATGAATAGAAAAGACTATTTGATCATAAGTTTTTAAATAGAATAATTCTTACAATTTTTGTAAAGAAATCATAAAGCTGGGAAAGGGATGGGGTGCGACAGTACTTTTCCCTTCCCTTTTCCAGCTCGAAAAATTATCATTCTGAATACAAAATTTGATTTGTCTGATTTGTCTTTGTATTTAAAAAATGTTTCGTATTGTTTTGTAATTTTGTATTTCTTGTAAATTTCTATTTTTAAATTGATCAAAATGAAGACTTTGGTTTGTCTATTATTAAAAAAATCACTAATGCTTCCTCTGTGAGGAAGCAAGTACATTTACTAACGGGATGCGAAGTGCTCGTGAAATAAGCACCATATCATTATAAATACAAAGAAAGTGGAAAAACTCGAGATCGAATTCACAACTAGTTTATTGTTGTTGTAAGAACAACAAATCTGGAAAAAATCGCTGTACATTTTTTCCTAAAAAGTGAGTTCGCATAATTTAGACACTTATGAGCTAAAGTCTCGTGAGGAATAGCACTAGAAAAAAAAGGGTGACGGCTGTTCATTAGCAAATGGTCATTGGACATACCCCACACTTTTGCATAGGACTTTTAAAATTAAAGGTCAAACCATCAACAACTGAAATCCAGTGATTGCGAATTATCTCTTGTTAAAGCTCCTTCGGCTTTAATGAACACATTATCATCATGTGTCACAATCATGTATAATCACGTGTACAAAGTAGATCTTTTTCGATTGAACAATTTTTGTCTTTTCATTTTTTTTATCTTGCATAGTTCAGCCGAAGAATGGAATTTTTTTCACAGGCTATTTAATTCAATAATGAAATTGATAAAAAAATCTGTAACGATTCAAATTTTTAATAAAATAGGATTTTAACAATAAAAATAACATCCAAATACACTCATACTGAAATATATAATGAAAATGCCAAGAATCATCGTGAGTGTTTTACTGATTTGAAAGAAATGGAAAGAAATTTTTCAACAAAGGGAGGAATTGTTGAAGCTGAATTTTAAACACAGATTGAGAGAGAAAAGCGGAAGTGGCGTGATGTCTTCATGAGAATCCTTCGCTGCATAAAACTCCTTGCTACTCAAAATCTGATATTACGGGGCCACAGGGAGTTCCTTCATACACGTGATAATGAGGTATATTCAAGCAACATCCTTGGCTGGCTGAAACTACTTGCAAACTTTGATCTTGTCATGAACTAAGATCTCACTTTCAAAAAGTCATCCTGGATCAACGTCTTATCTTTCACCCAGTGTCCGGAATGAATTCTTACACTTAATGGCATCCACTGTTCGTTACAGTTCATTAAGAAGCATTCCTAAATCAAAATCCTATGGTCTCTTGTTTGACGCGACACCTGATAAGGCACCCCGTGAGCAGATGTCACAAGTAGTTACATACGTAGAAATTGATTTTCAAAAGAAGACAGTCCGAGTTAGCGAATGTTTCCTCGGTTTTATACAGCTAAGCCACAAGGATGCTCAAAGCTTGGTTGGAGACATCCTGAAACAGCTAGAGAAATATGGAATGAATCTACAAGATTGTCGTTCAACAAAGAGTAAGCGAAAACAATAATCTGACAATTTTTGTGAATTGCGAACATCCTTCACTCAACTTGGCGGGTGCACATTCAGCTAAGAAGAATACAATGATGATCACGTTTTCTTGGGACTATCTAAGCTCTTTATGTATTTTTTTCTAGTTCCACTTTGCGGAGGGAAAAATTCACAAACGCCATACATGTAGTTGTTAACTCTGAATCCGAAAGCAGATGGAGTGCAAGGACAGAAGCAGTAAAGCCTGTTGACAATCACCTTCGAGGATATACTGCAAGTTCTTCAGGGCATGATAGATGATGCATGTTGACTTACGATTTCCTGACATTGCTAGGATTTTGGAAAAAATAGTGCTCGTTTGCATTGTCCGTTTTCAAAAAAGGCTGCAGGATCCTAACGTGAAATTTCACGTTGCTGCTTCAGATTTAGGGCCCTGAGAGATTATTTCATGGATAAAAGAGAAGAGTTAATGATTCGATCAACAAAGGATTCCGTCATCTTTATGAAAAATGATACGTACAAGTAGCTAAACGTCAGAGGCGAAAGAAATGTATTTCAGGTGAGAAAGCGAGGGATGCTGGGTTAACAGCTAAAGAAGAAATGGAATGAGTTACGAAGGGAGCGCTGGATCATCTTCATAGTTAAATGAATGAAAGGTTTACTCGTCTGCATGACGCAACATTAAGCTTGGTTTTCTCCTCGATGTTGAGAGACTATGTTATGATACTAGTTCCAATGATCTTAAGAAGAATTCCACAAAGTTTGGTGAAACCTATGGTTGTGATGTTGATGGAACACAGCTTTATGAAGAAATTTTCGAATGTTGCTTTCCAGTAGGGAATACTTAAAACTAAAGAGTCCTAAAAAGATTCTTGAATTTATTGTTGAATACGGAGATTAGAGTGTCTTTCCCAATCTCCGTATTGCAATTCAGATTATGCTCTCCAGAGCAATTTCGATCGCAAGCTGTGAACGATCTTTCAGTAAATTAAAACTAATACTTTTATATTTGAGAGCTTCAATGGGACAAGATAGATTATGCGATCTTACTCTACTCAGTATAGAACGAGAAGAAAGCGAGAAAACAGACTTTGAGGACAGTATGAACAATTTTTCGTCACTTAAAGTAAGGAAAGTGCACTTTTAGTTTTCATGACTGATGAAGAACCAAGAAAATACACTCAGCACTAAGCCACTCAATGATTCAAAGTGTTAACTAAATTTTATGTACCTGGCTCATCGTAAGATATTAGTACATTTGTAATAATTAAAGATTCAAATCTTAATCGCGTTTGCCAAATCATCCTAATTTTAATAAATTTAAAATTTAAAGCTTTTTCGGATTTCAATCCTGTGCGGAACTACGAATCTTGCCGACGTTTCGTCAACATTGCAGTTCACTTCTTCAGGGCTGACCTGAAACTGAAGTTTCAGGTTATGTTGTTTTCATATATGTATTCTCTACGATGCCTGTGATTGGCCAGAGCTCCCCATTGTGGGGACTGCTCGAACTTGATTGTCCAATCAAGTCTTTAAGAAAAAAAAAACGGGAGGATGGAAATCCAATTCGATTGGTATTATATCCATTGTACCTATTAGTGTTATCAGGGTGTTTCAAGATTTCGATTCCTTCCCTATGTTTTCTTGGAAAAATATTGTACGTTTTTGCGATGACGGTTGTTTTGTCAAATAAAATGCTATGTCCTGTTTCGATATGATGCTCACCTAGTGCTGATTGCGTGAAACGTTTTAGCCTTACTTTACTCTCATGTTCCTTTACACGCTGGCTCACCGCGCTCCCGGCTTCTCCAATATAGACTTTACCACAAGAACAAGGGATTTTGTATACTCCCGCATAACTGAGAGGTGCCTTTTTATCTTTAGGGTTGTTTAGAAGTTGTCCTATTTTCGTAGGTGGCTTAAATATGGTTTGGATGTTGCGTTTGTTGAGAATTCTTCCTGTTTGTTCTGTGATACCTTGAATGTAGGGTAGGATAGTGGTCGTTTTTCTCTATCTTTCTTTAGTAGGTTGTATGGACTTGTTTTGCTGAGTGTATTTTTTTATTGCTTTATCAATTTGTTTGTGTAATCGTTTTATATTAGGTGAACTGGATATTAGGGTGTAATTGATTCATGAAATCGAAGAACTTGCGTAGTTCTTCTAGTCCATGCCTCCAGATGAGAATAGTGTCATCAACGTAACGGCAACAAAATTCCTGTTTAAGTTTGGTTTTGTTAAAGACTTTAATTTCTAGATTTTCCATAAAGATGTTGGCTATTGCAGGTGAGATTGGAGATCCCATTGCTGCTCCTGAGGTTTTTTTTGTAGAATTGGTTATTGAAAGAGAAGTGAGTAGTATTGAGACAGTCTTATATCAAAGGTAGGAGATCGAAGGGGAATTTTGCAAAGGATTTAATAATATCGATTGTATCAGAGATTGGTACTTTCGTAAAGAGAGATACTACGTCGAAACTCCCTAGGATGTCTTGGGGTTGAATGTCAATCTGTTGTATCTTTCTGATGAAGTCAAAAGAGTTTTGGACGTGTGTGATAGAGTTTCCTGTGAAAGGATTCAGTTTTTTTTATATCAATGCTCATTAAATAAATAATTTATGAGAGAATCTTTTTTTTAAACGATATTAGTATCCGTACACACTTCTTTCTTTGGCGTTTTCTTTGAGGATCCATAAGAGTAGCTTCAAGTCATTCATCCTCGAAATTTATGATTTATTCTTATTCTTTTACCCAATTTGGATGAATATACAGAAACACGAAATTATCTATAACATATCATTGCGTTTAAGTATTAGATTTACAGAAAGCTGACTTTTTCCCATGTTAAATCAATGGGAAACCATATGGTCTTTGCGCCATATCTAAATATTAACCGACTTGGTTTGAATTTGAAGGAGATAAGTTTTTCGGCATTTGTACCATACTGTGGGGGGGGGGGGCATAGAAATTCAAAAACAAAATCAATCGGCTGAACTGAAGAGGTGGTTTTCTGTAGTTTTCCTCTCCCCTGGCCAAACTTCCAGGCAAAATGCGAGTACTTCTAATAAAGTCGGATGCAGCCGCGGGTTATCACTGGTTGTGGTTAAATTCATACAGTGATTCTAAGCCCATCTTAGTGAAAGAAAATTTCCACAGGCTTATACCCAATGAAGAGGAGTCATCTGACGGTATATGTACTTATGCTAAGGAACTTAAATGACACTTTAACAGGGAGGGTGACCCGTGTTTAGACCTCTGTTTCAACTTTACGAACCTTTTCACCTTTTCAACTTTACGAACTTAGATAACATTTAGTTTAATATTGAACTACTTTAAAAAAAATTTATTTTCTTGGTTGAAGATTCATCTCTTTCTTTGAAAATTGAACTATTCCATTTTTAGAAAATTGATCTTCTTGTTTAAAAATAAACTTTTGAGTTGAACTCTTTTGTTGGAACTTTATTTTTATAATTTTTTGTTTTGTTGAAGATTCATCATTTTATTTGAAGATTCATCTCTTTGGTTGAAATTGTTACTGTTTTGTTAAAAATTCGTTTTTTTTTTTTGATTGAGTATTAATTTTTCAACTGAAATTATAGCTATTCCATTTTTGGATCAAAATTTATATTTTGAATTGAAAATTGATCTTTTTTAGTTTAACATTTAACAATTTGACTGGATATTCGTCTTTATTGGTAGAATTTTAATATTTTTGGATGACAATTCAACTATTTTGTTGAAGATTCGTAGTTTTTGGTTGAGAAACCATCTACTTGGTTTAAACTTTATCTACTTTTTAAACAACTGCTGCAATTGATTTGTCATTTTAGTTGAAAATTTATATGTTTTGTAGAAAATTCGTCTGTTTGGTTCGAAAGTTCATCAATTTGGTAGAAAAATAATTACTTGGTTCAAAATTAACTTTTTTGTTGATAATTTATATTTCTGGTTGTAAATTCAACTATTTGGTTGAAAAATCGTCTTTTTTTGGTCTTATGGTAAAAAATTTAACATTTGGTATAAAAGTCATCTTTCTGGGTCGAACGTGAACTTTTTTGTTAAAGATTCAACTTTCGGGTTGAAAATTTAGCAGTCTGCTAAAAAATTCATCCTTTAGCTGGAAAATTCAACTATTTTTGGTTGAATTTTAATCTTTCTGTTTGAAAATTTCGAATATTTGCCTGCCTAATGTGAAATGGATTCGATCCAAACATATAGAAATTCCAATTATGAGATTTTTTAAATTTGTTGTATGAGGGAACAAATTATAGGGAATTTTTTTGTGCACACTTTTTTACTGCGAATCAGCAGAAAAAAACTAAAAATATTAATTTGAAAAAACGTTTCTCTACCGTTCTACGACCTGCAGAGTAAATAACATAAGAATATTTTTCTTTAAAAAAAGTTATCAATTCTTACCTGAGTCATAGAGTAAATAATGCATTCATATTTTCAGGCTCATGGGGAGGCGAAATAATTATGAGCAAGAAAAGATCCAGTGGAAAAATTTACTTCGTACTTCTGGCATAAATTTAATGAACTTTAATTATAAAAAGAAGACTTTCAACTCGGTCAATAATAATTTAATTCAGCCAAATTTCTTGTTTTTCCTTGCATACCGGTACAATGAATTTTTCTCGGTGTAGCCAAAATTAAAAAGAAATCGATACTGTAAAGGTCTGACTTGTGTGAGTGTGGCGTGGAATCTAACTCAAGACACTTCGGTTAAAGTGATAATGTTATAACATGTTCTACTCTATAATTCGTCATTATTTGGCGGCGGAAACCTACTGGAGTTTCATTGATTTCTTCTCGGGTCAATGGAGTAACCGTGCCGTTTGCCATGTTTATTTTTGCCCGTTTTTTAAGGCCATCTTTGTATATATACATTCCAGCAAGAAGATTATGTGTCTCCAATATTGCAAAGACGTCACCATTGGATGCTGATAATACAATTTGTTCTTGGGTTTTCATAGGCTCGTATCTATTCTTTCCTATCTGTAGTTCAAGTCGTTTATCAGCACGAAAAGTATATCTTCGAAGTTCGAATATCCGGCGGGGATTCGCAAAGGAAGTAAGACGTATAAATGTAAGTTGTTCAATTCCACATCCAATTCCGTCAGAAGTAGGAAGCTTTGTAGGAGGAACCAAGGACCTAGCAGGAGGACGCTTTGAAGAAGAACGTCTGGGAGGAGACCTAGACCTCTCACGAACAGTTTGCTCGGCAGGAGGAAGCAATCTTTCAGGAGGATGAATTTTTTTAGGAGAAGAAGAGGAAGGTCCGCCAGTGGAAACATCAGGAATAGGGTCGCGAATAGGAAAAAATTCGAACGGTGTACTGGAATCCGCAACAAGAAAGAGAGGATTACAATTTTTATCTCATCCAGACATGATTTACGCGCTTCATCAGCGGCCTTTTTGTTTTAAAAGTAGCCGTTTACACAACGCATTTCGCATGTGCGCACAATCGCACTGCACACATGCGACTTCCCTGACGATCGTTTACGATTAAGGCAAACGTCTTTTAACTTTTGCATGTTTGCAATACTCTGATTACTACGCCTCCTTATTACAATCATGCTCGTGTAAGAAGACCATGTTTGCCTCCAAAAGTATGAAAAAATCGGTGTAGGTTTGAGTGGAGTCCATGTGGGGAGAGTCTGGACAACGTGAGTCGAACTGTATCTGATGCTTTTGCAGCCCCCGTAAACACGTAATTACAGCCAAAAATGAAACTTTCCGCCTAAAAGAGGCGACATTGTTGTATGCTGTCCGATGAAAAATTATATTTATAGCCCGTTGGCCAGACTCTCCCTAGAAAGACTCTAGTTATGACTTGTAACAAAAATGAGCATCGTAGTCCCATTTTGAGAGGATAGGGAAAATTCTCACTTTGAGATTGTGTTTTCTCATTTCGAGTATCTTCGAGACGATGTCAAGACGATTTTCTTCTTCGTTATTTGAACGAAATTAGTAATGTGCAAAATAACTTCAGGTCAGGTTGGCCTTGGGCCGATCCAGGCCTGGTCGGGTTTTCGGTTCGCAACCCGACCCGACCCAAAAATTCAAACTGGCCCGAATAGGCCCGAAACTTCAATCAAGCCAGATTCTCGTTTTCGGGATTTTGGGCCCGTTTTGATTTTTGAGTTTCCAGGTTGGATTGCAAACCTGAAACCCAGCCCTGCCGGACTCCAGCCAAAAAAAATCCTGATCCGACGCATCTGGTTCGAGATTTTAAAAGATTTGCACACTCCTAAACGAAATAAATAGTTATAAGATTAAATCAAAGGTTTAAATATTAGGGAATTAATTTTTGCATTTTCATCATTTATGATTAAGAAAGTATAACAAGTGTCGGAAAGTTCACACCTCAATTTTTAAATGTGTTACTCTCCGTCCACCCACCCATTAGTCTGTCCGTAAATATGATAACTCTCGGAAAAATAAACGGATCAAATCAGGCTTTGACACACTTTTTATCCATCGAAAATGCTATCAAAAATTTGAATATTTCAGTCTTACACCAAAAGACAACCGCTTTGTAAAAATAGCTTGAAACAAAAGTTGTAGCCTTCCAAAATACCTCCAAATTTCCTTTCAGCCATTTTTGTATAGGAATCGCTTTTTTTGTGGTTTACGCACGTAAAATGCTATGAATGGATAGAAAATTATAAATTTAAACCAAATGACGCTAAATACAGTAAAGTAGCACTTTATATGGATAATAATTTGCACGATGCCTTAAACTAGTTGCGGGGCCTCCACTCGACTCTGGCTCATATTGCTATCTTCACAAACGAACGAAATGAGCGCTTCGTAGCTGCTACACACAATATTTCTTTTTGTATCCACATCGCGAAAAAGTTCGATGAAAAAAACAAATTATCTGGACCAATGCTGCAAGACATGAATGGACATGCACTTTTATTGCTCGGCACTGCCTGTTTCTTCCTCTAGATGGCGCGCTCATGCTAAATCACAGCAGCAAACCCAAATTCTGTTTAGCCAAGTTTGAAGCAGTGAAATGTAGGTTAGAAAGCCTTCCACCTCCATCAATCTTCAGTCTCTTTGCACGCTTCCCCTCAGTTTTTCACAGTTAGTCTATCACACTGCAATTGGCCACTTTCTGTGGATCTATACAGCCACAAAACATCTACTTTTTCGCGCTGACCGAACATATTTCATCCCACCAGACTCTACTCATCGACACTGGGCACCGTTGATGAATCGTTAATCACTTCACAATAACCCTTTCGAATTTACATCTCGGAGTTCGAAGCAATAATCAAGATCACTTTAAGAAATGTGGCGCCTCAAAACTTCGTTTTGCCCGTCACCAACATCGAAACGAAATAGCCAGAAAAAGCTGAATACCGTCAAGCTAACCGAGCGTGCCAGCATAACAACAACACTGCCGCCATACACCCTTGGTCGCAAGGTTTCGAGCGTCAGACACTAAGAAAAGTGACCGCGTGGAAACAATAGCGTCAGTGACAAACTCCCAACAATCGCAAAACTTATTGGGAACAGTAAACGTTTCTCAATTATAAAGCTCTTTTTATATTCTAACCAATCAAATCGAATAGGCTGAAAAAAGTATTACCGTTTCTAAAAAACTGATTTTTGTCAACAAACTTTAATATTATCCACAGTGGCAGGTCTGCCAATTTTGAGTTCAACCCTTATTCCGCGAATCTCATTTTCGAAATTCGAGTCGTATGATCAACTCTATCCCGAACCCGAGATCATAAAAATTAAAGTTCTTATTAATTATTTCTATAGTTTTTGATCACATATTCTAAAGAGTTTTGCAAAATAAATTTAATTGAACTGCTTCGTCAACAGTATTCAAAACTAATTATTAAATATACCAATACCTTCACAATAGGATGAGAATGTCAAAAACCCTTCCTTCTTTTCTTTCGGTCTCAATCAAAAACTATTTTAATAAATTTAATAACGTTTCAGTGCTCATTCAACACCGTTTTGTAGACAATTAAAACGAATGGTAGATTTTTGTAAATGCTTTTTGATTGCGATTTAAAAAAAAATAAATAAAAAAGAGGATCAAAAAAAGGAGGAGGGAGATTTAGAGGTTGCTTTCTTTTACTTTCTTCTTTTTTTCTAAAGTTAAATGGATATTGTTAAGAGTTTCTGTGCTTTGTTGTTAATGTTTAATTCCGGGCGCTAAAGGAGAATACAAATTTTGTACTATTCTGAATTTTATTTCGCAAGATTTGGTAATATTTTATCATTTCACTAATTATTCTTGAAAATATTAACTAATTCTTTAGTAATTTAGATAGGTGAAATAGATTAAGTGTGCAAATAATTATCATTTTTCCCCTTTAAAGCAATTACGTGTAAACACGTTCTGTTGGTGGAGGTGACGTGGCCTATTTATAAGTTTCACAATAATTCTATCTGATTGTTTCAATAGAATTAAAAGTGTTACTGAGGCTTAATAATTAAATCAATGTGCTAATCGGATACATTAAAATTAGGCTCAATGGTAAAAACAAATTATGAGGGATATCCATGCTAACTTCACTCGCGAAGAAAAGTAAGTTTGGGAATGTTCATTCGCATCAAAAAATGTACGTAGGAAAAAAGAGTCATTGTTATTTGAATAATTCTTAATAAAGAATAAATTTATTGCGATGAAAGAAGGAATGTAAAGTACAGATATTATTATATTTACCAATATTATTAGGGAAAATCGTTAAGATAAAACACAGAATGCCACTCAGGGTTGTCATTTTTTTCGAAATGAAGGAATTCACTTGCGAAGAATTTCGATAAGACTCTAGCTAATGAATATTGTTGAAAATGTTTCAGTTTATATAACTCTAGTCCTTTGGGTGGGGGAGGTCAGAGATATCCGAAAAAAGCGTTAAGAATTTTATTTACGCCCGAAAGAGATGTATGACATTATAATGTACAATTTAGAGGCTCAAAAATGAATTATTACGCAATGAAAAAATTAATATTTGTTTATCAACATGATAGCATTTTATCTTTCATTTTTCATTTTTCATATACAATCATTAATCTTTTCCCATCGATCATTTCACTCCAAATCCTCTGTTTACTTCCAAAGTTTTGTACTGCTTTTCACATTTGTCTACATTTTTACCATCCCACCTTAACCTCTTGCTATCCTTTGAGTTCCTTGGAATCCTTCGTAAGTGCTTTGAATTTGTTTGAATTAATTTAAATTAATTAAATTTATTTATATTTATTTATATTCAACTACTGTCGAGTAGGATGTTTGATGCCGAGGATGAATCTGGACACTCGGTGCTTTCGAATGTCTACATCCAAACTCGTTTTCCATTTCTCTGACCAAATGTTCAGGGGAATGCGAGCGCTTCGAATAAAAATCTGGCTGCAGACGGTAGCGGATTTTAGGAATTGAAAAAACGACAGGATTAAGTACGGCAGACATTGGTAGGAGGCTGATTATGAGGATTGGCGTAATTGGGGATTTGGGAAGGGATGTAATCTAAAGGGTTTAATTTTTGACGTTGTCCTGTGGAACATAGCGGGGGTTTATGTAAGCGGTGATATGCAGGAGAAATTAGAGGAGATGAAAGAAATCATTGAAGAAAATAAAGAAGAGATAAGGCTTATAATAGGGGGGGGGGGGGATTTCAATGTGAGAACAGGAGATAGAGGAGGAAGGGAATGGGGAGGAGAGAGAGGAAGAAAATCCAATGACAAGATACTGAATGGGAAGGGAAAGAAATTGTTAGGGAGCTTTGAGGAGTTGGGATGGTTTATCTTAAACGGAAATATAGAGGGAGATGAGGAAAGCGAATATACACGCTCAGGAGGTGAAAGGGGAACGGTAATTGGTTATGTGATAGTAGATGATGAGGTAAGAGAGACGGTCAAGAAACTAGAGGCAGGGGATTATATAGATTCGGATCGCTTTCCCATAATAGTGACATTAGAGGGAGAAAAAAGTAATAACAATATGGATAAAAAGGAAGCAAAGGTAAAAAAAGCAGGAAAAGGGGATTGGTCAATGGAAGGAAAAGAACAGTTTAAAGAAAAGGTCAGAAATATTAAAATGGGAGTGGGAAATGTGGGATACGAGAGGGCTTAATAAAGAGAGTATCGGAAATCTTTAGAGAGACAAAAAGCAGGGTAAAGGTAGGAGAGCAAGTAGGAGACAGTTTCTGGTTAGTTAGAAGAGTAAGGCAAGGATGTCCTCTGAGCCCACTTTTATTTAATATATTAATCTCAGACCTAAAAGAAGAAATGAAGAGAAAGGGATGGGGAGGAGTTAGGATGGGAGGAGAAAAGATATATACACTGGCTTACGCGGACGATATAGTGTTGATGGCAGAGAATGAAGAAGGGATGACAGGCTTAATTACAGGATTGGAGAAATACTTAGATGGGAAAAAATTAAATTTAAATGTAGAAAAGACAAAGATAATGAGGTTTAGAAAAGGAGGGGGAAGAAAGAAAGAATGGACTGGGAGATGGAAGGGAGTAAAGTTAGAAGAAGTAAAGGATTTTTAATATTTGGGATATACCTTGCAAATGAATGCAGATCATAGAGTTCATATAAGAGAAAGAATAAAAAAATCGGCCAACGGCCATACCACGCTGAAAAACCCAGTTCTCGTCAGATCACTGAAGTTAAGCAGCGTTGGACGCGGTTAGTACTTGGATGGGTGACCATTCAAGAATACTGACATGAGTGCTGTTGGCACATCGTGGGTGTGGTGAGCCCACACTTGTAGTTATTTATAACTACAAGAAAAACCTAGAAACACTACCCGAATCGGGTAGTGTCACGCCTACCCTGAAAGGGAAATGGTTTAACGGTATAAGGCAGGGATAATGAAGCAGATATGGGGAATAGGAAAAAGAAGGTTCAAGAAAGATTGGAGAAGGAGAATGTGGTTATTTGATACGCTGGTATGGCCGGTAATAGGTTACGGAGCGGAGATATGGGGATGGAAGGAAAGGAAAGAGATTGAGAGCTTACAGGAAAGGTATATAGGGGGGACGCTAGGAGTAGACTGGAGGACGCCTGGATATATGGTGAGAGAAGAATTACAGAGAGATAAATTAAGTACTAGAGCTGGTAAGAGATCATGGCAATTTGAGACGAAGTTAAGGGAGGGGAAGCGAGGGGAGTTAGCGAAAAAGTGTTTCAAGGAGGTAGAAGAAAGGAGAGGGAGGGCAGTAGAACTAACAAGATGGGAAGAAGAAAGGAGGTTTTTTTTGGTGCTAGAGATTTAGGAGAGGGGAATGGAGTAAGCTATGAAGAATTGGAGAGAAGGGGCAGGGAAAGGAAATTAATGCAAAGATGGGGAATGATTGAGGAATCAAAATATAATAAATGGTATAAGATAATAAAAAAGGAAGGAGTACCAAAGTGTTTAGAAAAGGGATGGGGAGAGAGAAGATGGACCAGAATAGCAAGATTTAGATTGAGAAACGAGGTAAGGGAAGGGATGTATTGGGAAAAGGAAGAGAACAGAAAGTGCAGAATATGTGAATGGGAGGAATGTGGTAAATATTCTAGGTGAGGATGGAATGGGTGAGGAGTGGATGAAGGAGTTGGAGGGGGCTAGAGGGGTGAATGAGAAAGAATGAAAGACTGGATATGGAAAAATGACAAAATGAGAATGAGATAGAAGAGAAGTCCAAGTAAAGGAAAAAGGAAACGGAAGTCGCATAGATCAGAAGCGTAAAGATCTGTAAGTAGTTACATGTAGATATTATGTAATAGTATAAGTAGATTAAGATGCGGATGCGCTTTCGATCGCTCGCTCTTCCGACAGTAAATTGTTGATGTAAATTGTTGTAAATATTTGTAAATAGTAAGGATAAGATAATATAGAGTTTGTAGATGGTCTTGTAAGGAACGGGAAGTCGTGTAAAACCTTAGGGAACACATTATGAATAGGGAAGAAGAGATATGTAAAAACCTGAAAACGGTATACATAGAGTAAAAAATAATCTAATAAATTCAAAAGTAACTGAAATTAAACCAAATGATTTAGAATACTCAAAGCTGAAATTACTAAATATAAAACTGGCGATCAAGGCTTTCTATATGAAATTTCAAAGTGCATGTATTCGAATTTAAGTTTTTAAGAAAAAAACTTTAGTTTGAAGGCCTCAAAATAAAAGAGTTTTAGAATTGCGCATTGAAAACTATAATTTGAGAACTTAAATTAGAGAAACTTCAAAGATAATATATGTTATTAAGTACTTTATTTAATTATGAAGACCTCATTATGACAAAAAATTTAATTAATTATAAGTATCTTATTATAAGTATTATTTACCAGTACCCCCCCTCCTTGAGTAGATCCACAATTTACTGATTTTTTAATTATGATCTAAATTTTGAAATGAATCTTGATCGTAGAAATTTCTCTTACTGGGAATATTTAGGATTTATTGGGTATGGTTCTGTAGACAATTATATTTTACGAAAATACTTCTTAGAAAATTACTTCTCCTTTCTCTCACTAATAATTCTGAAAAGCAAGAATCTATATGCAATATTAGAAAAAGCTAACGAATTCTGATTGCTAGAGTTTCTTTATTAATTAAATTTAATGAATAAATGGCTAAAGCTAGTTTTAATACCCTAGCAGTATTGGATCGAGTTGGTATTTTTGGTTACAATTTTGTCTTTGAAATGATCCAAATACTATACTCATTAAACTCAAATAATATTCAGTAAAGTTAAACATAGATCCCTGGTTAAAGTGATAATGTGACAACATGCTCTACTTTGTAAAACATCAGGATTGGGCGGCGGTCACCTACAGGAGTTGCTTCGATTTCTTCTCGGGTCAATTGGGTAACCGTACCGCTTTCTATGTTTATTTTTGCACGTTTTATTTTACTACTATAATATTTATATATTCCAGTAAGAGTATAGGTATAAGTCTCTAGTATTGCAAAGACGTCACCACCAGATGTTGATAACACAAATTGTTCTTCAGTTGACATACTCCCATACGCATGCCGTCCTGTTTGCATTTTAATTGATTTATCTACAGGAAAAGTGTATCTTCGAAATTCGAATTTCCAGCGCGGATTCGATAAGGGAGTAATCCGAAGAAATGTAAGTTGTTCAATTCTACACCGCCTTCCGTCAGAAGTAGGAAACCCGGTTGGAGAAATCAGGGACCTGTCAGGAGTATGAGTCCTTGAAGAAGGACGCCTGGTAGGAGACCTGGACCTGTCACGAAAAGAAGGTTCGGCCGAAGGAAGCAACCTCTTAGGAGAATGATCCCTTTCCGGAGAACCAGAAGTAGGACTGCCACGAGAAACACCAGGAATGAGGCGGTCTTTCGCGAAAAAGTCAAACGGTGTACTTAACTCTGCAACAAGAAAGAGAGGATTTTTTTTAAGTTGGTATTTCATGCACAGAAAAACGATGACCCTTAAAACTACGTCAAAATCGGTATATTTTTTAGCTGTAATAAAAATGAGCCTCGCAGACGCATTATGAGAATCTATGTGGAGAAAATTGATCAGGGAAAGATCCTGTACAATTTGCGTAAAACTGAGCCATAAACACATTTGGGGAATGTTTAACATTATTTTGCTAGAGTTTAAAACTATTCAGCCTGTTTATTGAATATATTGAATAACACATTTCAAAGCCTCCCATTAAAATTTAAAAGAGTGCCGAAAATTGTTTAAAATGAGTGGTCGCTTGAGGGTAGTTGGAAGGGGAACGGAGCGTGACTAGTTTGAAGTAAAATACTCGAAAAATAAATAGCTTGATTTTCTACATACATCTTTCAGGATTAATAAATATTATTTTTGTCTTCTGACAATCACGAAATTGTTTGGCTTTTTTCACGTTAAAACCGCGTGAATGAAAACAAACAGAGATTGCGCAATTGAAAAAAATATTGCTCATCATTACTCAATGTTTCCAGAAGTTAAATTGTAGAAGCAATATCATTCTTTTTTTTAGATTTAAAACATTTTTATACGTGTTTATAGTCAAATTAAACTTAAAGATGTCAAAGATTTTGGGCTCATCGATACAATAAATGTTTGAATCAACCTACAAAGTACATTTAGTAAATATTATGTGTTGACAACATTATTAAATTGATATACAAAAATTGTCCGATCCTGAACAGATCGCCGGAATTCTTCACATCGAGTTGGAGCGTCGTAGATTGCACCTTATGATTACTATTGATTCCTTCTCAGTCGATGCCTTGTTCGACTCCTGTTCAACTAGGACGCTCATTAGACAAGATTTAGTCCCAAAGATTCTGGACACCCTGGGTAGAAATTTATATAGCTCTCGAAGATTTTCTATGATTTTAGCAAAGGGTTCCAGAGATGAAATATTACTTGCGGTTGAGTTACCCTTGACTATCGATGGGATAAATAAGGAATGCGAAGTCAGGGTAGCCACCAACCTGGATACCGAGTTTGTTTTAGGCCTAGCCGCACAATCCGACTTCGATATGGTGTTTTCTGCGCGTTCTAAAGAGATTTGTATGCCGGCTGCGGACGGACAGGTCCATCTACTCGATACTTGGGTAACCACGGAGGAAAACTATGGCGGTATATTAGATTTGTCGAGAAACCAGGATCAAGAACTGTAGGATTTGATAAAAAGGAAGATATTTCCAAAGAAGGAGGGCCAACTTAACGCAAGACACTAAGTAAAGCATGACATTGACATTCAGGGACACGCACCAATAAAGTACCGGATACATTGTCCAGGATGTCTGAGGAGGATGAGGTACCGGTTTTGTCAGCGACAGCGCAGGTCGATATTCAGTCCAAGAACTCGACGGACTCCTGGTATAACGAAAGTTTACAAACGGTTTCTGATTGGAGGGTAGAGGACGGTAAGTTATACCGGCATAGATCAAACGAGATTACCCATCAGTTAGTTCCGGACTTAGAAGCCTGGAAGTTGGTAGTCCCGGAAGAATGTAGAGCTAGAGTGTTAGAACAGGCCCATTCTGAGCCTCAATCGGGTACTACTGGCCTGGGCTGTATTCGGACGTCGCGTGTTTTTTTTTCAGAAATGTGACCCGTGCCAAAGGTGTGAAGTAGAACAAGCTCTCCCGGCCGGCATGATGGGTCAGAGCGTTGTTGAGCAGCCCTGATGGTGGTAGCCGCGGACGTTATGGGCCCTTTTTCCCGCAGAACTTCCGGTTTCAAATACATACTTGTCTGCCAGGACCTCTTTACCAAATGGGTGGAAGTACTTCCGATTAGGACAGCTAATGGCCCTACGATTGAAGAGGCTTTTGAGGATTTCATGGTATCGCGTTGGGGAAGTCCGGAAGTAATCCACACGGACAATGATACCGAGATTGCAAATAAGCTTTTGAAACAGATGTGTAGGACCATTGGAATCATTCATTCTTAGCACCAATCCGGTTTATCACCGGATGGCTGAAGATGGGCGCCCCAAAGCCGAGGGCATACCGAGGGCCTATCCACAAAACGTGCTGGATATGCAGGCAGGTGTGACCACTTGCGTGGTCAGTGCCTTGACCCGGTCAGCCCTGGATCCATTTGCTTCGGGTGTGAGGAGCCCGGGTTCCGGAAACCCTCATGACCGAACTTTGAAGACCTGCACGCTTCAGATATGGTCCTCGCAAGAAAGTGGAGGCACCGACCGGGTCAGCGTATATTCCATGAAGGACGAGAGCTCGAGGAGCAGTTCCTGAAAATTCACAAGGCCTGTCACACCTACAATTATTGGTCCACGTTTTCTTTTCTTATATATTTCAGTTAAGTTGTGTTAAGATTTCATGAACAGACGCTGAGGTACCGAGTTATTACATGACATTTATTTTTTTCGTCTTTGTGACTTCGAATTTTGGGTTTTGGATCTAATAATAATAGTATAAGGATACTGAGATACTAAGGATGTTCATCTGACTTCGTTTATCGGATTTTATGGCAGAAGATTTACCAGCATAAAGTAAAATTGTTAGTCCAACGTATCGGATTTATTTAAACAAAAACATTTTTGCTAGTTAATTTTGGGGCGTTCACTAATAGTTAATCAAACCGAAGAGCAGCTGCCATGCCGTTATAGACGTCTGACTAAATTAATACAGAATTTTTTTATTGGTTGGTGAAGAAGTTTGATTTTATTTGTTATATTTTTTTGCGCAACAAACAAGATTAATATTACGTATAAGTTAAATGCAGCTATTCTGGGTAAAGTGAAACGGCAATTATAATAAACAATTACATATTTTTATATAAATTATGCCTTATTTTTTACCTTTCACCAAACCCTGCCCCTTTAATCGGATCACCCCAAACCGGATACGAGGCGAGTCGAGCTGGAGAATCCGCGTTCCTGCCGGATCTTAAAAGTAAATGATCTTACGAGTTCCGTGGTCAGGTGAAATACTATCCCGGGTTATTATACTTTCCTAGCTTCCGCCTAACATAACACTAATCTATCTTGAGCGTGACTGGGAGATTCCTACCTTCCTCAGCTGATCCCCTGGACCTAATTCCGATCTATATGCATGACTTGGGATTTGTACGCTGTAATTGGTTATTATTTCGGTTGTGGCTTATGATTTTATTCATTTTGCTTTGTATTTTGAATTGACTTATTGCTGAGTGCTCTTAGGGGAGTCAACTGAGGCTCGTGGTTCTATAAGAGATCCATATTGTATGTGCCACTTGCCGACTTATGAAAAGAAACCCTTGAGTCTTCGTTTGAGCATGGGGCGTTGTGACAGGAAAAATGTTGCATCCCTGTGACTTCGAACATCTTCATTTGAAAGGAATGTTTCGCGAGAAAAACGTAACCAGAGAACCAAGAGCGAAGATCACGCCACGATTCAAGAGCACTCATCAAAAATTGTTACGCGTCGTTATTTATTCCTCCGTATATATGTCCTTTTTTCATGCTACGGACACCGGCACCTGTCAAAATTTCGACCATATCAACAACTCCATGGTAACCAGGGTTGGGTTCTGCCACGATGGAGGATAAACAGGGGCGCCTGCGTAGTTCCCAACGCACCCTGGATGAAGGACCTATCACTTACTCATAATCCAACCTTACTTCCATCTCCATGGTTACCGAACTCACTCCAACTAATGGCGGGCCTTAAGCATCCGGCCCAATCAGCCTCGCGCGACGCCGCGATTTAGTGCCGGCCTCCTGGCGCCATGTTACAGAGGCGTAACGTCACGATACTCACATCTCCACCATACACTATATGTTTAGAAAAACTCGGCCTTGTGGGCTACCAACCGATGGTCTATGATTTAATTGGTGCAAACACACTCTTGCCCTGCACCCGCCATTCTTTGTAGGACAACAATTAACGAACGCCATGTTACCAGGGCGTGTGACCTCACAAACTTTACGTCGTGACCGTAGGACTTGGAGCCCTAGAAAAACGACCTTGTTGGGCATCAAATTTTACTATTGGATGTTTTGGGCCTATATATGATGGAATCGAGTCAATTCGAAAGAACATCTGCCGAATAAACTCATGTATCGATCGTGCTCCTGAATATCACAATCTTGAATGTTGTTGATTGTTATATATGCTGTGGCTGAAATTGTCTACGATTGCGAAATTTGATCAATTTTTATGTAAATCTCGTATTCATCGATCGTGCGTTGATAACATAATGCTAGCCTGTATGCTGCGAGCCTGCTCTGTCTGGTCACTTTCGCTCTTGATCTTGGTCTGGCGATAAGTTCCACGTTCTTAGCCGTCGATTTGGACTTGATTTGATTGGATTATATATACATTGATTTTCGAGATCGTTACCGTTGAAAAATTATTTGTTGGTATTATCTGAATTTAACTCCGGAGGTCTAAGGTAAACTTTATTATTTTCGGCAAGCGACGCAATAGGGGGGATTCTAGTCAGACTTGTGGGCTTTACTCCGATCCAACCCATTGCCTCGCTTGGCCCCTCTTGAGTGCTCTTTCAATATCTTTTTTCTTGTTATATATACATATTTTGATTAAAAGTTGAGTCAGTGCGTAGGCTTTCGCGGTAAATTTCTATTTGTGTTTGCTCCGGTTTAACATAGTGGCCTCATGTTCAAGATTTAGTGCCATAAACCACCCACGGGGCAAAATGGAGAAAATTCTAGCGTCGATCCAATTCTCAACAAATTAAACTAAAGGCTTAATACTTGGAAGAGAGCCTACTAGCACATACAATTGATATAATTGTGGCATATTGATTCCTTAAAACAAAAATTAAACAGGCTTGAAATCGAAACAAACAAATTGCAAAAATTAAGAAAATCAAGACATCGAACCGTAAATCGTGAAAAAAGAAATAAATACTAATTTAGTTGTTATTTCTTTAATTCCGTGAATTCCATGAATTTCGTTAATTCCACCAATTCCGTGTATTCGATGAATTTAGTGAATTCCATGAATACCATGAATTCCGTGAATTCTATGAAATCCGTGAATTCAACGAATTCCATGAATTCCGTGAATTCTGTGAATTGCGTGAATTCCATGAAAAATACTAATTTAGGTATTTGTTCCTTTTTTTTTGAAGAATTTTGAGGAATCAATATGTCACAATGATAGAAATTGCATTTGTTAGTAGGCTCTCTTCCAAGTATTTAGCAATTTTTTTTTTAATTCGTTGAGAATTGGATCGAGGCTGGAATTTTTTCCATTTTGCCTCACTGTAACCCGTGGTCTCAGTGAAGTCTTTTTTTTTAGTCTGACCTCAATTGGTAGTTTTCCACGGTGTTCTGATCATAAATTCTCGTATGATATATCGGTATAATTTATAATAATGTTAAAACCTTAATTTGTCAAATTTTCGCAAATAAAATACCGAATTGTAGTCTTTCTTTTTTTAATGGAATAGTGGCCGTTGTGATTTCGAGAACACCCCCCGAGGTCCCTACAAATATCGTCTTCCTTTTCCTTCGCAGTTTCAGATTTTAACGTCTTTCTTTTATAATGCAGGGTCATAAATAAACTTTTCTTTTGCAATCGTGGGCCTGGCTAGCGCCCAAAATGAACTTCGCTGTACGTATTCGATATACGTATATGTGACGCGACCCGCCTTTAGTGAAGTGGTAATAAACCCAAGATCACACAAAGATTTCACGAAAAAGGCGTCTCTTCCAGCAATAAAAATTGGCGTCCCATTAGGAATAAGTGACATCAAAACGAAGAATTTGCAAAGTCCAACTTTTTGAATAACACTACTAATAAACTGGAAAAATTAAATGCTTCAATAAAGTCTGTTGTCAACAAAAACAGTACACTCAACGATTTTATTAAAGTTTTTTTACCACTGTAAATGTCTTAGAAACTGATGGAAATCATTCTGCAGTATATTCGAACCAGAACAGCAGCTTTATGTGAAATTTGAACTGGACAGTGATGAGTTCAAGCACTTCACTATTTGGCAAAAGAACCAGCGAGGTATGTATTAAAGGAAATAAAAGAATGTGAGTCGCCGTATTTTCGCTAATCTGTCACGGCAAAGCGAAAGAGATCAGTTTCAACGTTTCCGAAGAAAAGTAGAAAATTGTTGTCGACAGTGAAAAAATTGCAACTTTAGGTGGATTGATGCCAGGTGGGATGTTTGAAGTGCGCTCTGATGTTCTTGATTCTATAATTCGATTTTGGAAAGAAGGGCGAGAGATAAAAGTTGTTCCACTTCAAGAATTGCTGAATTTTAAAACATTCGATTGATTTTGCAACTTCTGTTCATCTAGATTTCCTGACGAATCGCTCTTAAAGGACGAACAGATTCTTCTTTTTTCTCCATATATTAGCAACATTTGAACAACTCAATTTCTTTTTGCAGATTGTCGATCGAGATATGGAAGAACCTATGAACAGTGAATTTAATACTTCGACTGGTTCCTACCAATTACCTGAAATTGATGCGCAAATATCGCTTGTAGAAGAGAACGCACGTAACGTAGGTTCTAATTTTAACAAATCTTCTAATATTGAACCTAGTGCTATGCGCTTCAAACAGCTAATCGTTTAACAAATGCTAAACAAACAAAAAACAATTAAATGAGCTAATGCTTAATCGAATAGTTTCAGCTGAAACAAGTCAATGATAAAAACAAATAATCGGTAAAAAATTATTCGCCTGAAGTGCGGAAATGATCCCGTTCGCGATCGTAAGATATTTAATCATTTCCGCAATTTAGCTGATTAAATCTTTAACCGATTTTTTTTCGTTTATTCGTTTGAGCTGCTTCAACTAAATTTATTCGATTGACTATTGGACGATTTAACTATTTTTATTTGTTTCGAATGTGTTTAACGATTAATTGGTTGAAGCGCATAGCGCTAATAATTACTGTTATAGGGGATCAAACAGTGGAATTATACACATGGGAGAAAATTAATGTATTAATATTTTTTCCGGCAGCCTATGCTCTATCCTTAACATAAACTTTTTACCGGTACCGTCCATTCTTTTACCGGTACCGGCTTTGCATATACAAGCTATAAAAAGAGGATAGAGAAAGAAGGTAGCGCCCAAATTCCCATCCTTTTTTTTTTCATATTTTTCTTTAATTTTATTCTTTTAAATAACAATCAAAAAACATTTGCAAAAATCTAATAACGTTTCAGTGTTTATTCGAAAAACTTTTCAATATAATAAAAACAAATTTCAGATTTTTGTAAATGTTTTCTGGCCGTGATTTAAAAAAAATGAGAAAGTAAAGAAGGAAGGAGTTTGGAGGTTTCCTTCTTTTTCTTTCCTCTTTTTTTTTTGTTTTAATAATTTGAATAGAGATTTTTGAGAATTTCTTGCTGAAAAATCATATTTTTAATGAAGTTGCGCAGGATTACAAAAAAAAACCATGCGCGTTCGTGTTTTCACAAGACACTTTAAAATTTCTCCGCTTAAATTAAAAAATATATTATATTGTATAAGAAAAGAAGAAAGAGAAATAAATCGACTTTCAAATTCCCTTTCTTCTTTTTCCTCTTGTATAATTGAGGGCGTTAAAAAATAACAGTGATTTCAGTTATTTATCTATTAATAAACTTTCCTTGGGTATTGATTTCGTGTACTAAGACGAAATAAATCAAGTGTGCAAATAATTCCCATTTTTCCATGTGGCGTAGCCTATTTATAATTTTTACGATAATGCTATCTGATTGTTTCAATAGAATTAAAAGTGCTACGCAATAGCATTCTTTTATTAATTTTTTTTTATTTTACACGATTCGATTTTTCATAACACATTCTTATGTAATATCTCTAGTTTAATTAGTGAAATTTCAAGAAATTAGATTCTCAGAGGAACTCGAATACCTCAAAATGACGCTAAATGGTAGATACGAATTATGAGGGACACCCATTCTAACTTCATTGGCGAAGAAATGAAAGTTGGGGAATAATCATTCGCCCCAAAAAATTAACGTAAAGAAATGAATTATTGTTACTTGAAGTATAGATATTATTATATTTACCAATATCGTTAGGGAAAATCGTCAGGATGAAACACAGAATGCCACCCATGGTTTTCATTTTTTTTAAAGAAGGAATCCACTTGCGAAGAATTTCGATAAGAGTCTAGCTGATAAATAGTGTTGAAAATGTTCCAGTTTATATAGCTCGAGTCGCTATCTTATTCCTCTAACTAAGCAAAACATAATGTGGCCGTTTAAAAAATAATTGAACGCTTCTAGAGGAAGGGGGGAGGGGTAATAATTATCAGAAAAAGGGTGAGTTATTTTATTAACGCCCATAAATGTATGGCACGATTATGTACGACTGAGAGTGAAAAAATTAATTAATACGCGATGAAAAGATAAGTATTTTTTGATAAACATGATAGCATTTTATGTCACATTTTTCATATACAATCATAAATCTTTTCCCGTGGGATATTTCTACTCCAAATCCTCTTAAACTCCAAATTTCTTAAACTCTTTGATAAATTTGCTTTTTATATGAAATTTTGAAATTCTGAAAGATTAAATAGTGAAATTGTCCTTAGATTTATAATATTTTAATTTGAAACTACCTCAATGTAAAATCTGAAATTAAAAACATCCAAAGGTTGAATAATTTCCAAGTACATGTTCTTGAATTTAGGCTTTTGAAGCAAACTACTTTGGTTTAAGGCTTCAAATGTGAAACTGCTTTAGACTTTAGAATTGGAGAAATTACAAAGTACCTATTGTTAATTACCTCCTTGTGCCACAACATTTAAATAATCATAAGTTTTTTATTATAAGTATTATTTGCTAATAAAGATCCTATTAGAGGATTTAGTTACAAACTCGAACCACACAAAAGATTAAATCTCTCGCCCTAGATTAAATCCACGATTTATTCATTTTTTAATTGTTATGGTCTAAATTTTAAAATGAAATAAAGTTTGGTCCAATCCACATTTTCTATTTAAAATTATTCGAATGCTATGATTGTTAAACTTAAATAATATTCAGTAAAGCGAAACATAGATCCTCGGTTAAAGCGATAGTGTTCCAATATGATATACTTCGTAAAACCTCATGCTTGGGCAGCGGTCACCTACTGGAGTTACATAGATTTCTTCTCCAGTCAAATGGGTAAACGTACCGGTTTCCCTGTTTATTTTCGCCCGTTTTATTTTGCTATTGAAATAATTATATATTCCAGCAAGAATTACAAGTCTCCAATATGGCAAAGACGTCACCACCGGATGCTGATAACATAATTTGTTTTTCAGTTGGTGAATAATTGTAAGTTATTCAATTCCGGATCCATGTACCTCAGGAGAAGGAAGCCTTGTAGAAGGAACCATGGTACTGAAAGAGGAAGAACTGGGCTGATGGGAAAAAGAATTGTCGAAGAACCATGGACCATGATTCCTGCAGATATCATGGGCCTATTACCGATTTCTAAAAAGAAGAAGAATACATATATTTTAGTCTTTGTAGATTTATTTACAAAATGGGTAGAAATTATCCCAAATGAAAAAGCTAACGGGATCACATTAGAGTCAGAATTCCACAAACGTGTCATTTCGCGTTGGGGAACACCGCGGATTCTCCACACCGATAATGGCACAGAATTTGTCAACAAAACTTTAAGAGATTTCAACGAAAAACGGATCAATAGCATTAACAATATAAACTGACTCAAAAACTCAAGACCAAAAAACCCACTCAGTTAAATTTCGAAAATTGACTCACTAGATTCTGAGAACAAAAAGACAGTAAGAATTTTTAATTTCAGAAATATGGAGCCACAAGAAAAATGTTTCTGGTGTCAGAACATCGTGCAACAGAACACGACGCTACCACACCACAGAACCTGCCGAGCACACAACTGTCATCGACACGTCCGAAAACTTTCCAAAAATAAAAACTCAACTACAAACCGATGGGAGGAATGCGAAACCAACGAGGAAGGAGCAGTAGGAGGCAACAACCTCAACATAAGCGCCAACAGAGAGGAAGACGAGGAGAAGTTTGCCATCGAAATTTACAGAATTTTCTCAGGATACTAAGGCGGCTATTTGGGAGTAGAGATAATGAAACTAAATGCAGAAAAACTAGTGGACCCAGAAGAGAAAACCATAAAATGGAAAGAAACACTAAGAGCAGAGTAACTAAAAATTGAGGCAAACGCGAGAATCAGTAAAGCAGCAAGAGTAGATTCAGAAGAAAAGGAAAAACAGAGACTAACAACCCAAATGATGATAAGAGTAAAAGTCCACCACGGACTCACAGACGAGGAAAAGAGACAAATTGAGGAAGAATGGCCAACACTAAGAAAGAAAATGATGCAGGGGTAAAAAAAAAACATTCAAAGACCTCAACATAAAACAAAAACGAGATTAAAGACACTTTAGGGCCAATAGTAGGACCACAACCTTTCTTTTCTTTTTTTATAGATATGTCGCAGGACCTAGGAAACCATGGAGGAGACTCGGAAAAGAAAAATCGCCGAGAACACCGCCATTTTTAAGAATAACCTTAAGGCAAATATGGAGAAACTCAAATTCCAATTTTGTGGCAAATTAATACCAAGACAAACCTAAGTAATAGATGTCACTTTTTGCAATCATAGACCCTTCAGGTACAGTCAAAATTACACAACTCCAAACAATGACGGACAAACTTACATATAAGGTGGTTGAGAATATATTAGCAGAAAAATCAAAAACCTACTGGACATTAACATGAATGAAACCAACCCTGTAAGAAGAATAAGAGACAATAGTTTAGAATTAGACATACATATAGACTCACAAACGATACGGGAACTGGACAGACAACTAAACAAAATTCCAGGTATATAGCCGAACCCCCAAGGGGAAGGCGGGTATAATAGAATCGTTACCATTTATCAAGACTCGGCACGGCCCTGCACGAAAGGGTTGCTGGGTCGTGCCCGAGATTAGGCGGAACCTCCCGAGGGGCCCCAAGGTCCCGCACGGTCGCATGATCCGTCGTCAGTCCGAATCCGCTTGTGCTTGGGAAAACATATCGCTAGCCAGTGTCCTGCAAGTATCCCGCAAGTGTTTCGAAGTGTCCTGGCCGTTCGCGGGCCGTCTAACCACGCCGCCCCGGCTACCATCGCAACTCCTGAAGGAGATCAATTGGGACCGAAACAATCCTTACCAGGATCACGCTCATCCTTGGGTAATCCACCAACTACGACGCAATCTGCTAGAATTCCGCCACGGTTAAAGGGCTGTTCACTCTCGAGTTGAGAATCGAGTGGTCGGATACTCCATGCGACTGGGCTGAACTCTAGCGACTCTAACGACTTGCGGTCGCTTGCGCTTTGGAGTATTATCAAGTTGTTTGGGAAATTCTGGAAAATAATTGCACGAAAATTTTAAACTGACAGGTTAACTAAACCCGTCGTTCACAATCCAATGTGTCGATTATGACTCGAGAATAAGAAACACGCTGCCACTCCCATCAACTCGAGTAGAACTCAGTTCGACTCCTATGGACTGTTAGCAACTCTTACACCTCGGCTAACTCTTTTAAATCCTGCAAACTCTCTCTCATTTTGGAGTGGCGATAGAGTAACTCTAGGAGTATTTAGATCGCTCGAGTCTCAACTCGAGAGTGAACAGCCCTTTGGGCACGGTCTACCAGATCCCGACGATCACTATAAGTGGCAATAAATTTCTTATTGTCTCCTAAGCATGCGTTCGATTAATTGTGTTTAACCCTCTTCTCGGTAATCCAGATCCCAATCCCCCCCTCCCCCCCCCGGCATTATCTCCGTAATAAAGTAAACAAATTTTTGGTTTAGAATGTGTAACTTGAAATGTAAACCATTTGTCGCTTCGGGCAAAGGGAAATTTGAAAAGTAAATAATGAACAAACTAATGATCAAATATTTAAAAAATTCATTTCCCATATTTAGCTGAAAGAGGGAAAATGTTAAAAATATTATTTTGTATTCAAAGAGGGAAAATTCATTAATAAAAAGATGTCTAGCTTGACAGGGGTAAAACTGAAATATTAAAACATTTTTCGACTAATGTTATTTGGGAGACGAAAAATTAAAAAGTAACGAATCTTTAGAATGATGGAACAATTCGAAGTAAAAGATTTTTCTACACAAATTTTCGACCTGACAAAGGAAAAATTTCAATAATGAACATTTTTTTCATTTTAAGGACGGAAAACTTTGAAAGTAACAAATTTCTTTACTTTTATATTTTCTGTTTTACTTTTATAATTTTCAAACGAAATCGTACTCAACTTCGCTATAAAGTAAAGTTTATCCTAAAATATTGAGTGTTGATATTAGATGAATTACTCTTATCATTCAGCATTACACAAAAAGATATAGAGGTCGAAGCCCTTCATAAGTACTTTCTTTTAAATCTTATTTTCGTGGAATTCATTTTTTTTTCGTTTTTTTCATGTTTTACGTACATATTTTTAGGATTAATAAATATCATTTTTTACTTGTGACAATTACGAAATTGTTAGTCTGTTCTCACGTTTAAACCGTGTGAAGAAGTATAAATAGAGATTGCGCAATTTGAATGAATGTTGCTTATCATTATTAAATTTTTAAAGAAGTAAAATTGTAAAAGAAATATAATTCTTTTTTTAGATTTCAAACAGTTTTACACGTGTTGTTAGTCAAATTAAAAGACACGTCAACGATTTTAAGATAATAAGGAAAAATTTACTTATTTCGCCACGTAATCTTAAAAAACAATGACTAATGGGTTTTTAATTTGATGAAGCAAATGTAATCTGAAAATTGACTTTGATCTATACAATAAATCGTTGAATGAACCTACAGAGTACATTCAGGAAACATTAATTGTTGACAAAATAATTAAATTGATATCAAGGCATATTAAATAATGCGAAACTAGTATTTAAATTTATAAACAATAGTATATTCAACAACAAAAAATTAATTTTATTGTTGTACATTATTCATTTATATGAGAAAATACAAAATATAAGAAATACGTAGCACTGCCTTTTAGACAAGTGCGTGTAATATAATTATTATTTTACTCTGAGAATCTCTTCGCTCCCAAGTTTGAGCACGCCTAAGGCGGGCGTGCGGCAGATCTCGCGCTTCGCGCTCTGATATTTATTTTTTGGATATTCATTCTGGGTTCTCGAAGTAGTATAGCTATACGGACACGAGGCCACTTACCGACCGAGCAGGTTCTGTTCCATGCTGAGTTACCGACAGCTGGTAAGTGGCCTCGGTCGGTATTGCAGATTCCTAATATACCGGCAGATGGTGCCACTGTCGCAAATTACCGACTGTCGGTATTACCAACAGTCGGTAATACAGATTCCTGGCATGCAGTGATCCTAGGCAGATACGTTAGGGTTCTACCTTACCGACCTTGAGCCCCAGCCTCGGGATTTCCTCAACTTTATAAAATTTTAAAGACTGATGAAACTCCTACACCACCATTTCTTCATATATTTTTATAGTAAAAGAGGTGAAACTGCCCTCTCTTCTCTCATTTCAAATTTAATGTATCAATAAACCCTTAAAAGTGTTCACATGTGTATCCGGTCTATATGGTAATTAGATCAAAGTTAGAAAGCCGCTGACAGACCACGTTTTCATTTCAATTTTGATTTCAATATTCTTTTTCGTTTTCATTTTAAAAAAAGCAATGGATTTAACAAATACAGAGGTAAGTTAAAGAATAATTATTTGACTATTATTATTATTATTATTAGGTTTTACATATCATAATTTTAAATTTAAATGAGGTACAGATAACCTGTTTTTGAACAATTCTCAAAACTAAAATAATTTAAAATAAAAGAATGTGCATAATCAAATCTAAAGGAAAATAAAAAAAAATGAAGAAAAACACATAATCGTAAATTCACCTAAAATTTTCAAACTAATCTAAACGAACTTAAACTTTGACTAAATGAAGAATAAACTCATTTTAATTAAACTACAAGTAGATGAAAAATAAACTAAGTTAAAATACATACCTTCTTCTCCTCCACCTCCTCCTCCCCCAAATCAAACATGTTCATCAATCATGGCTCTTGCACAACCGAATCAAACTACATGTTCATCAATCATGGCTTTTTCACAACCGACTCTATTAGAAGCTCTAGAGTCGGGAGCAAAACAGGAGCCTGACATGAGCTTGGAGGATCAATTAAAGTTGAGTGATGACGAGTCAGTCAAAGATCCTCCAACTCACACACCTTTTTCTACACAAACACTCACTCTTCCTTCTCTGACATCAATACGGAAACCACCTTCCCTCACACGCACTCCATCAATTTCAAAACCTTATACATCAACACCGAAACCATCTTCCTCACACCTACTCCATCAATTTCAAAACCTTCTCTGCCTAAAAAGCGGGATTTGCAATTAATAGAATCACCTATAGAAAATCCCTGCGAAAGAAAGAAAACCAAACCAGAACAACCCACCTCCACCAATACTGAGAAAAACAAAACATCCACTCAACCGCAGATAGTAACATCCACTCAACCATCCATGCAACCATAGACAGCAACATTAACACAACCATCCATACAACCACCATCAACAGCAACGCAACGTACATCAGCAATGCGTCAAGGGGCAGCTGCATCTTGGCCCCATCAAGAAGAGATGAAAGCGAGGAGGCATCTTGGCCCCATCAAGAAGAGATGAAAGCGAGGAGGATACGACTATGGTTATCCTCAAGAAGGAGAAGTAGCGATAGCTTTTTTTTGCAATGCTTGCAAGCTCTTTTTAAATTTGTTCATGTATTTTTGAAACGTTTTTTCCAATTTATTTTATATTCACATATCTTCGACTTTTCCGAATATTTTTTACAGTTCTCTGTTGCATATAGTCTTTTGCACATCATTGTATTTTTTTCATTGTACATTGTCTTTCGCATCTCCTTGTATTTCTATTCATTGTGTATGGTTTTTTGCACCTCTTTGCTTAGCTTTCTTTGCATGCTTAGCTTTCTTCGGATGTTTTTATGTTTAGCTTAACCCAAGAGCAACAACGTAGGGGTGGAATCCCACCCAAGCTTCCAGCTCCCAAACTTCCAGGTTCATTCGTGGACATGCAAGTGGCTAATCTGCTCCCCTCAGATGAGGCGCCTGGCTCTTCTTAGTTCGACTGCTTTCGTATTGAAACCTTCATCACGTTTCTTCACGAAAAAAACAAGTTATTTTTCTTTGGATAAGTTACTTATGTATATGATAGTATACCTAAATCTAATTATAGTAAATAAGAAATACAGTATTATATATTCCTTATAATATGATTTATTGAGTCATCTTATATACAATTTAAGATACATGCTTACATTCTATATTATCAAAAGGTCCGCCAATATATCGCAGATAAAGCTGCCTCGAGGAAGCAGCTTCCTGCATCTCCTCCAGGGTTCCGTCTTCGAAAGATCCATACTCCTGATGAAGCGTCAGAGGTTCGTCAAAGCTTCAGTCAACCTCGGAGACCAGGGGCGGAAAACGCAATGGAGATATGGTGGCCATACATATGCAAAACTAGCGCCGTGTACATTTGGTCTGTGAACTATTGCGCGTGTGTTAGTGTACGTATGTGTATATGCTACTTCTTTAAATCTTATTAAAGATCTAGTCGACATAGTTTCAGTCGAAGGCTGAAGTTAGTACAAAAATCGTAGATCGAAATTAAAAATTTTGCAATTTCTTTCGAAACTTTTTGTAAACATATATGTATTATACTTTTATGAAATGTAATAAACAGCACAAGAGTAGTATGTAATTGGTTAATTTGTATGTAAAATAATATGTGGAGCATTTATAAATGTATACAATTTAACAAAATGAATTTGTCGTAATTCTGTATATATTCTGTAATAAATTGTATAACAATATTCTACACATTTTCATTACTTTTCACTGTGAGTAAGGGATGTAAGTGGAATTGAATCAGTTAAAATCATTATTGTTCCGCAAATCTCCCTGTTAATGCTCCTCTCTTCGTTGACAGCTTAGAAAAAGTTTCCCTCTTTTTATGCAAAGATTTTTGGCGTTTCGTGATGGCTTTACCAACGAAGGCATTCTTTTTCGTTTCTGCTTCTTCAACTTGCTCAGTAGGGAACCTTAGCTTTCCGCATAAAATTCGATTTATGTAAGTAATGGTCGCTCGAAGATATTGCTGTACACTGATTGGGAGGAAATTATCCACTAAAGCATTCTTGTGGATTCGGCATGTGACAACTTCAATTCGTGCTACTCTTTGGAGGTACTTTACTGCAATTTCCGGAACCCCGATTTCCTTATATAATCCATTTACAATCCTTCGGAGCAAAGAATTCACGTCAGCGTGAATTTCTTCAAGCAGATATTTCCCCTTTACATCTACTCGTTTGGGGAAACGCCTTTCAACGTTTGTTAGAAGTTGCGTACTCTGAGGACATGAATCAAGAGACGGAGCTTTTTGCTTTAGTTGTTTCATGGTCGACCCAATTTCAGGGGAGACATTTCCTTTCTCAGGAATCGGGTTCTGGCAAGGAACGATTTTTACCTGCTGAGGCTGTGTGTGCTTAGACTTGGAACGTCTTCTATTGCGGGGGAGCTCATCTTCTATAGTGTCTTCAATGTCAAGTACTGATTCGTTCTGAAATGCGAGATAGTTTTGCCACGAAAGAAGGAAGGATCCTTCGTCGTCAGCACAGTTAGCACCCAGCGTGTGGCAGTGCGTCAAGTTATTTCTAACGAGTGCCTTGAAATGACCTTGAAATGTTACCTTTGTTTCAGAATTGACAAACCGCATTCGTGAAAGCTCCGCTTTCACCTCAGTGAAGAATTCCATGTGGAAACTAGTGTTCGTCAATAGAGTTCGAAAATCGCTCTTTTGATCGTGTGCTACTTCTTCGTTATACGCGTCGCCTAATTTGTTGAGGAAGTCAAACACCTTTGCAGTATTTCGGCCTTCCTTTGGTACTTTCCTGGGGCCAATTGGAAGCCATCTAAACTCTGAGGGGAAACATTATAAATAAAGAATGAAGAATGAAAGTCGGAGAAAAGAAGTTGTGGTTTGACATCAGAAAAAAGTTTTAAAAAAAATTTGAAATAGAGTGATAGATTCCTAAAACTAGCCAAACTAGTTTCAATATTCAATTTCAGAATTTTCACACGGATCTCATATGAAAAAACGCTCTGAAATCTCGCCTGGCCCTCCTGCAAATGCATGCACTGTTGAGACAACTGTTCCACTTGTCGCATGATAACAGTTTTTAACGCTCATCCTCTTTATCAAATTTGGATATATGTGCTGATCAGTTAGATTTTTCATAGACCGAATCCTTCCATTGCCATACACGTCTATTTCATAAGCGATAATAAGATGATTCCAATCTGCGAAACTTCTCTCACTTTCTTCTTTTACAAGTCTAACGTCGGATTCCAAATCTTTGTCAAGCAAGTTGTTTCACATGCACTTGAGAAGGTGAGGCGGGTTAAATAAGGGGATTATTTCAACGCCGTGAACTATGAACGTACCATCTGAAATTGAAAACAAATTTTTGTAAATTTGTATTGCGATTTCAAGATTTTGAAACACATCCAATTTTTAAATATCAGGCCTCACAGTCCCTATGAGATAAAATATAGGGACCAAATGGTACTTTTTGTGACGCTCATCGGGTACTCTTTTCGCGCTCAAAGGGTAACAAATTCAGGATAAATTCATAAGACTTTAAAAAAATTCAATTTAAATTTTAAAGAATTCAAATGAATTGAAAAACAATTTTTTTAATCAAAAAATTCTATTGATTTCTGTAAAATTGGAATTAATTTAGAGGAATTTAAGGTAAACGAGAAGAATTCGATGAAATTCATAAAAATTCAAGGTGAGTTGAAAAAAAATCAAATGAATTGAAAATAGTTTTTAAGAAATGTAACAACTTTACTGAATTCAGTAAATTTGAAATAAGCTTAGAAAAATTCAAGGGAATTGAAAAGAATTTGATGAAATGCCTAAGAATTTAAGGTGAGGTTAAAAGATTGGAAAATTTCAAGAAAATTACAAAGAATTCAGGGTAAATTAATACGAATTCAGCGTGAATTCCAAAAAATAATTTCAAATCTCTTCAAATCTTTGAAACCCTACTAATTTCTAACCAAAAAAGTGACTAATGACTACAAATCAATTCAAAAGAATTCAAATTGGAAATAATTTTAAAAATCGAAAAAATTCCAGTGATTTCAGTGAAATTTGAGTGAATTTAGAGGAATTCAATTGAAATGAGAAGAATTCGATGAAATTCATAAAAAATCAATCTGAATTTAAAAAGCAATCAAGTGAATTGAATACAATTCAAAAATATGAAAAATTTAATTCAATTGAATAAGTTTGAAATGAGTTTCAAAAAATTAAAGAGAATTCAAAAGAATGTGATGGAATGCCTAAGAATTTAAGCTGAGTTTTAGACATCAAGATAAATTAATAAGAATTCAGGGCGAATTCCAAATGAATTGCAAAAAATATTTGAAAATTTTTAAACTGGCCTAAAATATTTAAAATATTTTGAAATTTTTTTAAAGCTCTTGAAAATGCCAAGGTTTTTGAAAAAATACTTTAAAATATTTCAAATCCTTTGATCATTTTATCAATTGATGCTCAGGATCAATTAAATGAAAACTTTTAAAAATTAAAGAAATCCATTGAATTAAGTAGAATTGAGTAAATTTAGAAGAATCCAAGTGAATTCAAAAAATTCAAGTGAATTCATAAAATTCAAGAGAATTCCAAAGAATTTGAAAGAATTTAGGATAAATTAATCTTTGAAACCCTACGAAATACCTCACTTCTCGTGAATAAATTCCTTAAAATCCACTAAAATATTATAAAATTACGTGAAATTCTACGATGATATTTCCCGAAATCCTGGAAAATGTATTAAAATACATTGAGAGTTTTAAAATCCCATAAAACCATTGAAATCCTCGGAAATCTTATAAAATAACCAGAAATCTTTTAAAATATCTTGAAACATTTTAGGTCCTGTAAAATCTGTCTATATATTCCTAAAGTCTAGGAAATTATTTACCCTAAAAATATTTCAAACGCTTTGAAATCCCTTCAAATTGATGAAATTAATAAAAAATTCCTTGGAATTTTTTTAAATTCCCAAAAATATTTCAAATTAAAAGCTCTTGAAAATGCCTTAGAAGTTTCAAAAATACCCTGAAATCTTAAAAATCCCTTCAAATTACTGAAATATATTAAAAATTAGGCAGAATATTTAAAAATACCCTGAAACATTTCAAAAGAATTCAAGAAAATTTAGAAATAGGTATAGACCTGAATTGAAAAGTGATTAACCTATGAGTTAATTGATTGGAAGAAAAGTGACTACTGTGATGTTTTTATTTTAAAAAGTGACTAAAAAGTGATTTAAGAAAAAAAAGGTGATTAATAGTGACTGTGTGGCAGCCCTGATTATTTTTTATAATTACTTATTACAGAAATTCCCTGATTTTTGCAATTTTTTTCAAAATGTCTGATTCTTGGGAGCTTTGATCCCTTTCTTCCCTTTCTTAAAATACTCTTTCCCTTTATTGGTTCATAAATTCCTTGTATTCTGCGCTTAGTAGAAGTTCCTTGGCTTCCAAAATTTGGGGTTGATTTTCCGACTTGTTTCTATTTTCTAAATGAGCCATTTCGTTTGTTCCTTTTCTTTGTTTATCAATTTGTGTGTACGCGCCTAGTATGGGGAAATCTTCATGATCCCAAAAAAATGTATTATCTATCGGTTCGAAGGTTTTGTTCGGAATTTGAGTGATGTTATTGTTTTTAGTTTGGGTTGATTTGGAAGGTGCAACTTGAATCAGTCTATCTCTATCTGCTCTATTACCGATCTTTGGAGTTTCGGTATTTTTTTTCTTGTTAAACCTCTACCCCGACCTATAGATCTGTTAATAATTTTTGGAATGGCTCCTGTATTTTGAGGTGTGATTGAGACCGTATTTCTGATTGTCGGTCTCGTTGTGATACTATTACGTGCCATGTTTTGGGTTGGAAGTGGTGCCGTAACTTCCAAATCGAAGCTATCGTGCCCACTTACTATAGCTGTGGGGTTCGTCATTATAATTTTAATTTCACCGATCTCAGTTTCATTAAAGTTCTCCTTCGCGTTATGTTTCGTAGGAATGAGGCACCCTATATAGATATCCGATCTGGTCTCCCAATTCAAGATTCCTTTTCCGGAGATGATCCGGTATCCATTGGAGAACGATGCTGGATAGGTCGATGACAGGTCGAGAGCGATGGTGAAGAAAACTAGTGATTCACAGACGAGGAAAAACGACACACTAGTAGGGATGGCCAAGTCGATTTAGGGAATCGATTCCAGGAATCGATTCTTTGTCGGAATCGACATCAATTCCGATCACAGAGTTAAGAGAAAATAAATTTTCGTTTTCCTAAAGGATATCTGTGATTGGTTACTGGCGTGTTTCGGTTATTTCATTGGAGGTCTTTTCCGTTGGGTGGATTCCTGCCTTCGTATCGACTTTCTCACTTTTCAAGTGGGTCGTTGGATAAGTTTGTCTCTGTCTTCATAAACTCGCGTCGCGTCAGTTGCGTCATGCTCCAAAAACCCTTTAATGTTTTTAATTTACGCGAGCTTTTTGAGGAGGGGGGAGTGGGGGAATATTGGAATAGGAATCGAATAATTGGAATCGAAGAATCGATTCCTGCCTTCGATTCGGTAGGGTATCGTTTTGCAGAACTCGAATTTGGCAGATGAAAATTTT
>CAKNYM010049548.1:121700-152296 GCA_932195095.1 Andricus curvator
TTCCTCATTTCCAAGTCTCTCCGTCCAGCTTACCTTACTTTCATGTCGTCTTATCCAGCTTCAATCATTTCAATACTTCTCTGTCCATCTGTCATCATTTCCATACTTCACTGTCCATCTGTCATCATTTCCATACCTCACATTCCATATGTCATCATTTCCATACCTCATCGTCCAGCCTTTTTCATTATCATATCCCTATCTCATGTGGCAATATTTCCATGTCTCCCTATCCATCGTCTGTCATTTTTAAGAATGGCCATCCAGTTTTTCTCATTTCCATGTCTCCTCGCCCAGCTTCCCTCATTTTTAAAAGTCTTACTTTGCAACAAATTTTAAAGTTTCGTGTTTTAAATTGAAGCTGATTTTTCGAAGAGTTCTGTGGAAGCAGATTTAAAAAAACTGCCTGCTTTGCTCTGTTTATTGTTAGTTCATCTTTATCCCAAAAAAGCCCCCAAATGCCAAGAGATTTTTTTGATGTTTTCATGGGCGAAGAAAAAATATAAGTGAATTACAGGGATATATTGTGACATAATTATCTCTTGCAGAATAGTATCCTCAAATCTGGCAAAAATTGAGAAGGCTCTATACACCAAAATGTGTATAGACAAATGTTCATTAAAAAAGCTTGAATACTCTGTAGATGATAGTTTTTTTAAATCTATTTTGCTCGGGCGCGTTAGCTCGATTTGAATCGATCGATTATACATTCAGTACTCAAAAATGCTTTATATTCTTACAGAAAAATTGACTTATAACGCCTTTTTAACAAGAAAACGTTTCTTTTCTACGGGATCGTTGCTTCTCATCTCAATAATGATATTGTGATACAAGAAATTATCATTCAACAACAATTATTGTTATAAACAATTGCTATAAATAAATTGACTTATTTGTAATTTTTTAATTAAAAAAAATTACCGGGATAGACTTGCGTTCAGTTAGGGCATTATCTAGACCGTCTGACCTAGACGGTTTTTTCGGGCCCTAATCGTATGCTGGCTAGCCCGTCATGACCAAACGTTTTTCTACGTGTCTAACTGAAATATTTCATTGCACATTTACCAAAAAACTTCAGGATGTTTAAAAGCAACAAAAATTAAAAATGAACATAAGAAAAGAACTCTTTTCTCATTATCCAGACTAGCCAAATAGTTTAAACTATCACAATATCTTAAAATTATAACTGAGTAGATAAATTTTCGACTAAAAAAGATAAATTTTCAATCAAAAATGGGATAGATTACAGTTTTAGTTAAAAATTCTTTTTTCATAAATGAATTTTTTATAAATTAATTCATTTTGCAACCAAAGAGATGAATTTTATACTAAAATGATGAATCTTCAATCAAAAAATACTTTTTAACAAAGCACATAGTTCTACTTCAAACCAAGTAGTTGAATTTTCAACTAAAAAAAAAAGTTTTAACCAAAAATGTAACAGGTTGAATTATGAATTAAAAAAGAATTAATTTTCAATGAAACAAATTTTTTATAAAATAATTCTATTTTCAACTATATATATGAATTTTGTCCTAAAATTATTATCAATCATGAACAAAATAAATTAATTTTTGACAAAGTAATTCTATCGAGTCATCACAGATAGAACTGGGAAAACGTTATAGGCTTAACATTATTTTTATTTCATTTTCCGAGATTATCGAATCGTTCAGGACAACCGCTGTCGAAAAGTTCTATAATATTACGAACTATATGGTTTAAAATAAAAGCATTTATGTTAGTACTGTTTTCGCAGATTTTAAACTTCAGTACAATTTCTGTCTCCCCCACACTCATGATTTCAAGTGGTTGGAATCATACACAATTAAACTATGTGCAAACGTCAAATGTCTTTTTCAAGGTTTCTATCTCATATATTTTGAAAATCCATTTTTAACTGACAAAATCATTAACATTTCTAAAGGAATTTTTTCATTTTGTTTAGGAATGGAAGCTTCTAATGTGTCCCCTAAGGGTTTACATTTTTCTTGTATCTCTTCCCTATTCCTTTACACACCCCCACACACTTTCTTGGTAGTGGGAGGGGGACCTACAGTTTAAGGTAGGTTCCAAACCACCCAGAGTAATAGCTTTAAATACTTAGAGAACCTTTTTCTCTAGAGGAACCGGTCCCACGTCTCTCCGGAGGTGAACAGCTCGCTTGCTAGGCTAGTGTTCACCGAATGGGCCGCCGAGGCTCTTCCATAGTGCGAGGCGGGAATCGAACCCGCAAGCCGACGGAATGGGTCGAAAGCCTACGCCTTAACCCCCATGACCATCGTCCCACCGTTTTTTTTTATTTTTTATTTTGTTAAATACATTATATTCTTTAAAAAACTTAGACAATGTTGGAATGTATGTGTTTATTAAAGGAAGGTTACAGAACTACTACGTAATACATCACCATTTTATTTGGAAAACAATCGAAAAGAAAAGTTCACTACTTGATTAGTAACTAAAATTACTAAAGTAATAATCAGTATTTCTCAAATTAACTTTGTTAAAATAAACTGGTGACTGATTAGTATTTTATTAGAGAATTGCTAAAATATTACTATTTTACCATTCAAACGATCGATTACTATTAAACGATCGACTTATCTTACTCCAATATTTTTATTTTTACTCTTTTTTTTTTGTTTAGTCATTATTTTCTTAAAAGGATGAACATATTCATAATATCTATAAATATAATGATATATAGTTGAAGTCACTAAACTTTGCAGCTTGAATCTTTTTATTTGTTGTTTGGAAGTAATTTTTGCGGGGAGTTATAATGCTCATTGTGCCACAGACGCGTTTGTTCTCAATGCAGTGCACCGAATCTGGGCATCTCCACCGAGTTTGTATCTCGGTGCATTTCGTTGTTTCCAACGCTCTGGGAATATACTTTTCAGGTCCCAGAAGTACCCCATTGCACAATGAATGACGCGAACCTCTTTGCACGGCAAAATGAGCCCCACCCACTCTGCCATTCAGCTTAACGTCCTTCATTCTAAAGACGTTAGAGAAAAAGTCGAGAAATATATCAGGGGTGAGGTGTTTTCAGCCTCCCCGCCTCACAGAAAGCAGTACGCCTTTCTGGTGGGCTGCTCTGTAGAAACTGCGTTCCATGCTGCGGTCCCGAAAATAGAGCAGCAGCTTAACAGGGCGGGGTGGGGTGGGGTATGCTGTGCGTACTTTCGAGAGGCTCCATGGTGTGGCGTACCAAACCAGCTAGTAAGCTAAATTAGGAAGGGTATCACCCAGCGCAGCGATACGGGGATGAGTTCGCCTGGAAACGTTAATTGGTCTTACGAAGGCGGTGCTGCGTATCGTAGAGCTCTGTTGCGACAGCTCAGGGGTCGCAGTAAAACCGGGAAATATCAGCCTGGTCATTTTTATGAGAAAGTATAAAAGGCTGATGATCTGAGACTCAGTTCAATACCTAAGGGTAATCCTAGATACACAATTGAACTATGCCAAGCATTTTGAGACCCAATTCATGAAGTTTGTCATAACATTTGGGCTGCGCAGAAGCCCTTTTGGTTTAACGTGGGGTGTGGGGCCTAAATTGCTTGCATAGCTGTACTCCGCTGTCCTTAAACCAAGGCCCTATACGCTGCTGTGGTCAAGTGGCCACTAGTGAGACTCAAAATGGTGTAGGACAGGCAGCGACGATTACGAAAGCTAGCGTTTCTGGGGCGTTGCAAGGAGAACGAGGACTTCACCCACAGCAGCAATTGAATACATGCTCTGTGAAAATCCCCTTCACGATGGATCGCCCAGCGAGAGCAAATAGATGGATTTGGGGGACTAAAAACACTAGGCTTCCAAGTGACATCAGCACATTGCCAATTCTATAAATGAGACAAGGCAGCAGCAGGGATATATGAAACCCGCTCCTCCAAGGAGAAATCTGGTACACAGATGGCTCCAAAGGATTGGGGGGGGGGGTCAGGAGCCGGAAACTATCACAGTACAGAAAGGAAGGCGATAAGGATTCCACTTGGGCGGCATTCCACCGTCTTTTAGGCAGAGGTCCTGGCTTCCTTCACTGTCGAAAAAACGTTGCTGGTAGGCAGATTAGAATCTGCTCGGACAGCCAAGTGGCATTAACTGCAGCTGGAAACCCAGACATAACATCACTGGGGCTAGAATTTTGCTGCAGCGGTATGACCGTCAAAAGCTGGACGAACGAAGCACCGGGAATACTGGGAACAAAAGCAGGGTTGCCGACAGGTGATAGCAATCATGGGCTATATATATACAGGATAGACAGAGCCAAGGAAATCCTGGCATTATCTAAGAAAACCACTTGTACTATCAAATGCACAAAATGGGTTTCAACCGCATGACAGAGTGCAGGATAGAAAAATTGAAAATCTTTGGTTTAAAATTGTGATTGAAAGCCTTATTAGTCAAATAACTAAATGGAAACTTTTTTTGTTTGGCTAACAATCTGTCGCTTCGGAAAGGGAGAAACTAAAAATGTAAACAATTAACAAACTGATGTTTGGAAATTGACAAATTCATTTCTAATTTCTTTAGCTAAAAGAGGGAAAATGTTAAACATTTTGAATTTTGTACTCAAAAGAGGGAAAAATTATTACTTACTTTGCGGTTTTAATTTTCTCAATTCATAAGTTAATTGAGTGTCTTCGAATAATCCTTACATTATAGAAATAATGTTGAGGATCTCAGTGAAAAATTGGTAAGACACGATTCAAAGTAATGTGAACAATTAAAAGTGAACAATTTGTCGACTTTAAAAGGGAAAATTTTTAAAAAGAAATAATTTCTCTTTTGGAAAAGGGAAAATCTTTTTAATTAATTTTTGTACAAAAAAGAGGGAAATACTTTTGAATTAAACCATTTTACGACTAGAAAGTAAAAAAGTTTATTGTATTGGCTTCAAGAAGAAGTTTGATTTTAGAAATTATCCGATGAACTAAGAAGTTCAAAATGTAAAAGAAAATTCAAGATAGCGGCCAACCAAATTTTCAAAATTGTTTCACTTTTATCATTTTCATACGAAATCGTACTCAACTTCCCTAGAAAATCAAGTTTATCCTAAAACATTCAGTATTGCTTTTAGACGAGTTACTCTAATCTTTTAGTATTAGACAAAAATATATAGAGGTCTAAGCCCTTCATAATTGCTTTCTTTTAAATCTTACTTTAATAAAATTAATTTTTTTTGCATTTTTGAAACTTTACTCCAAACTTTTGCATATTTTTTTCGAAATTTTAAAGGTCTAGTATCAGTACAAATTCGATTTTGGGTTAATAAAGGGAATTTAAATATTTCCGAAAGCAATCTCACGTATGGGTATATGATAGAGATGAATGTGGTGACAAGAGTCACCTCGTGTGTTGCGCGAATGTAAATATAACAAGAAAAGGTATTTTTCAAACTCCTCCAAAATTTATGACATTATTGTGTACAATTTATAGGATGAACAATTAACGACTGCGCAATGGAAATATCAGGATTACATGTAACATATAAATTCCTTTATCCCTTCTGAGAAGGTCCAGAAATATTTGGAGCGGAAGCAGGAGATCCTGACTGTGTGGTGGGTGAACAAGGTCATCATCCACCCGGTCGTGATCTCCTCTACTGGAAAACGTTTATGCGAGATGTGTACAAATCTTGAAAGAGCTGGGAGCTCGAAAGTCGCTACATCTAATTCAGAAGGCAGTATTGCTAAACACGTGCCGCATCGTCCAGAGTTTTCTGTGAAATTCAATGATAGCGGCTAAAATAGCCTTCTGTGGCCATCCCGCGTACACGGCAGACGACTGTGAATAACAAATTTTTAATTTTTGACTTTTAATTTTTGACCTTTGTATACGGGTATGTTCGTGTGCGTGTGTGAAGTTGGATTTGTCTCTCGCCGGTTACTGTGAGTAAAGTTAATATTTTGAATCGTTGGTCTCAGTCGTTGGCATTGGAACTAGCTTTAATAAAAATGATGGATCCCGATAGATGGGCACTCCAGTATGAATGTTAGATCCCTACAGGGCTCTCCAGGATGAATGTTTGGATCCCTATAAACGGGCTTTCCAGGATGAATGTTGGAAACCTATAAACGGGCTCTCCAGGATGAATGTTGGATCCCCATAAGACTCTCCAGTGTGATTGTCGGATCCCTATAGACGGGCTCTCCAGTGTGTATACTAGTGAATTATGATGAATGCGCAAGCAGAATATAGAGTTCCGAATCAACGACTGACACCAACGAATCTACTGATCACTTGCCACGTTTTGCGACCGTGATTAGCTGCGGAATACGAGTTTATGAGTACCTGTGGGTGGAAGATGGCCGACATAATAATAATAATAACTCAGTCCGTGGATGTTAAGGTAAAAAACCAGGCCTTGCCATATATATCAAATCATGCGTCCGTGAATAAAGTATACCGGGACATTCCCGTGCAAAATATTTTTTTTAAATCCAACTTTTAACAAAAATTTATTCGACATATTGAGCTGCAACCATCTTAAGCCTGCGATAAAAATGTGCTTCCATACTATAATAATACTGACAGGGTTTTGTCAGGCAGAGAATGAAAATTGAAACAATGGTCGCTTTCCGAAGATAGTTAGGGTGCTCCTGAAGCTACCACTGGGGGCCATAACATGTGGAACGGTAGTGATGGTGAGCTGCGGGATGGTCATCTAACAGACCAAAAACGCTCAATACGTGTAAATAGATTGCTTTCGCCTGTTGAAATAGCTGCCATCAAAATGGAAATAGAATAGCAGTCTCCTATTGATTAACACCCTCTAGAAGGTATGGATAACGAAGACCTGATTGAAGCTGAAGCATAGGTGCTAGAATAAACACGCGACGAGACGTGTAGCAATATGTAATGGAGGCGTCAATACATGTAATATTGGAGAAAATGAAATAATTCTGATTCCTAGAGTTTCTTTATTAATTAAGTTTAACAAAATAATAGTTAGGGCTAGTTTTAACGTCTTATCAGTATTGGATCGAATTTATATTTTTGGTTACAACACACAGAACAGGACAAAATAAACGCAAAGTGAACAAACTTCTCAATGATAATCAATATCATTGAGCTAAGTTTGAAATTTAACATTACTGTTATAATAAATTCAAATAATATTCAGTAAAGCTAAAGATTGACCCCAGTTAAAGTGATAAATTTAAAACAATCTCTACTTTATAACTCATCATGATTGGGCGACGGCGACTTACTGGAGTTTCATGGATTTCTTCGGGGGTCATTGGGGTAACCATGCGACTTTGCATGTTTATTTTACCCCGTTTTTTACCGCGTCTATTGTATATATACATTCCAATAAGAACATTATGTGTCTCCAATATTGCAAAGACATCACCATTGGATGCTGATAATACTATTTGTTCTCGAGTTGGCAGAGTCTCATAGGCATTATAACCTATTTTTAGCGCAAGTGGTTTATCGACAGGAAAAGTGTATCTTCGAAATTCGAATATCCGGTGCGGATTTGTGAAGGAAGTAAGCCGAATAAATGAAAGTTGTTCAGTTCCGCATCCATGTCCGTCAGGAGAAGGAAGCCTTGTAGGAGGAACCATGGTACTGGCAGGAGGAGGAGGAAGACGCCTTGCAGGAGGACGCCCGACACGAGGAGACCTGGACCTGTTACGAAGAGGCTGCTCGGTGGGACGAGGCGACCTTTCAGGGGAATCATTTCTTTCGAGAGAAGAAGAGGAAGCTCCGTGGGTACGATTATGTAATAATTCGAATGGTGCACTTAACTCTGCAACAAGAAAAAGAGGATTACTTTTTTTAACACAGAAAAATAGAATATAAATCGATTTTAGCTGAAAGAGACGCTGCAAGATAAATTAACCTTTTCGGATAAACTTCACACGAAGCAGAGATAATTTCGCGTTTTTAAGATGTCTCGGTATAATTTTTCAGTACATTTCGCTTATATAAGTTTAATTACATAAATAATTGTATTTATCGCAGACAAATGAAAAACTATTTTCTTAAATGAGATTAAATCGTTTGGCAATAGATAGGAATTTCCATCCTGAAAGTTTCGACATCCGTCGATTCCCATATTTCGTTTTGATGCTAACCCGCAATACCGACTGAGGTAGAAGGTTACACGATAGAAACTTTAAGGATCGATTAACATTTTATGAACTTCATAAGCGCTTTATAGTAAGTCACGACAAATGTTGTATTCGTGCCTTTCCGTGGTTGGCTTAACCTTGCCAACCATTATAGGGCTAACCATGGAAAATAGGGGGGTCTGCCTTATCATTACGCTAGTTCGGCCGACCAATGGTTCACAAAGTTGCACAAACGTTGGAAGCCAATAGTGTGCCAACCTCGTATTCCATGGTTGGCTCAACCTTGCCGACGATTCTCCGGCCAACCGTGGAAAATAGTGGGCTTGCGTTATCATTACGCTAGTTGGGTCCATCATTGGTTCACAAAGTTGACCGGACCTTCCGAAGGTTGGCCCAACCGTAGTCTGCGGAAAATAGGCACCAGGGTTTATAAAATTTAAGTTTCAATTTGTAACTGCAAGAAGGCAACTTCAAAATGCCCTTTCTTCTTTTTTCTCGTCTTTTTTTATTTTTATTCTTTTAAATCACAATCAGAAAACATTTACAAAAATTTACCAACACTTGAGTGTTTATTCAACATCCTTTCCAAGACAATAAAAACAAATTGCTGATTTCTTAAAGTGATTTTTGATGGGTGATTTAAAAAAACGAGAAAAAAAGAAGAAAGGGGATTTAGAGGATGTCTAATTTTTCTTTTTTTAAATTTTGAATGGAGACTTTTTAAAATTTGTTGTGCAGATTTAATCGTTGGAGTTATCTCTTTTTTAGTTAACAAAAACTCCATACTTAAATTTGAATTCTGGGCATTAAAGAAGAATTTGAACTTTGAATAATTCTGAATTTTATTTCTTGAATTTTAGTAACACTTTATCATATCTGGATTAATTTCATGAATAATGTAAGGTACAATAGAATAAATGTGTAAATAATTCTTATCTTTCCATTATAAAGCATTTAGGTGTAAATACGTTTTGTTTGTGGAGGTGGCGTGTCCTATTTACAAGTTTCACAATATTGCTATCTTATTGTTTCAATCTAATTAAAAATGGTCATCACGCGCCAAAAAACTAAGTCATCCGATCGGACTTGAAGTATGGAGCCGAGGAATGTTTTATATTCTTATATCAACTTTCAATTATACGAAAAAAGCTTTTTTTAAAAAAAAAACTATTTTCACAACATTATAAAGTGCTAAACTGAAATTTAAGCAATGGCTTAGAACATTTAATAAGAGATTCATCAACTGAGAAACTTTTAATTAAATCATTTGAAAACTATTTGAAATTCTAACGACTAAAAAGCTTCCTCTATGACGAAGCCAAAATAGTAATTATTAATAATTCAGAATAAAAAATAAATACGCTGCGATTGAAGAAGTAATTTAAAGTTCAGATATTATTATATTTACCAATAGGATTAGGGAAAATCACGAAGATGGAACACAGAATACCAATAAGGGTTCTCATTTTTTTTTTAAATGGAGGAGTCCACTTGCGAATAATTTCAATAAGAATCTCACCAATGAATATTGTTCAGAATGATTTAGCTTATGTAGCTCTAGTCGTTATCTTCTTTGTCCTTCTAAATTATCTGTATTTGTAAGCCTCGAATATCACGCGAATGTTAAAGTTACATACACATTCTATAAAAAAGTGTTATGTAAGGGGAGGGAGTGAAAATTATCAGGTAAAAGCATTAGGTTTTTATAACTCCCCTAAGATTTATGACGTTATTATATACAATATACAGGGATAATAATTAATTACTAATATGCAATGGAAATTTCAGGATTTCTTTAGGAACATGATAACATTTGCTTCTTTTATTTTCGAAGTTCGTTAAACTCTTTTTATTTAAAAAAAATGTTTTGAATTTTTTTGTATTTTTCAACTACCTTTGCATTCCTTTGAATTCTGTAAGCGCTTTTCAATTCTTTGGAATCTTTTGAATTCCATGAGCAGTTTTATATTCATTTAGATACTTTGAAACAGATTTAAGAGAAATCTTTAAATTGATTTGAAATTTTTCAATTGCTTCGAACTCTTGTGAATTCTTTAATTTGTTGTGAAACAATATACACTTTTTTTAAACTTCATAAGTCGGTACTGATTGATCACGAAAGGTCGTCGAAGATCTATAATTTCGCTGAAACTCAGAAATATACTCTGAGTATTTTCATTTTAGAGCTGTGCAAATAAAAGAATCAACTACGGCTTGAAAGTGAGTTGTGCGAGATTCGGCATTCAATCATACGACTGTGAGTATCGTGTGTAATCATGAACTTTTTTTTCGGAATGTGTAGTTCAGTTTTCAATATTTACTGATCTATTCAAAATTTGGCCAGCTTATCAATCAATAAATTAAGTATTGAATTTGTATGCTGATCAAAATAAATAAAATGTTTTTAAAATAATACTAGAATGTAAATTTAAATGTTGATTTGACTCGATTCGAGTCAACGTCATTTTTCACGCTTAGCAGTTGGCAGCGTAACCACAGGTCGAGAAAGTGAACATAACCTGCAATAAACTGGCAACAAAATCTTTAGTTAAAATTTCGCGCGCTTCTTGATTCCAGCAGAACCTCACAGAAGCTGTACTACCAACTTTACTCAACGCCACACCGTTATCGTCATATTTTACGTCGGTCCCATTTTTTTTGACACGTCTTTAAACAGCGATAATTCAATTTTTAACCTGGAAAGGACCCCTAAAAAAGGCATTATGAGAAAGAGGACATATTTCTGCGTCAAACAACAAAAAATATTTACGATTTTTCATCTGACCGATCCAATAGCCGGACTACTTTAAGTCTTCAAAAAAGTCGACGTGCTTCAACTTACCCCACCTGTTCGGTAATGCGGCGCGTACAATTAATTTAATCTGCTTTAAAATGAAAAATTATTTTCTAACAATCGAACGCACAACTTCGGTGTGCTCAGAAATTTATATTCACTTGCAGTTTTCAGAAAAAAATTTGAGGTTATAGTTTAGGAGTGACGAGCATCGACAGCTGTGAGCATGCAATATTCAACACTTCGACATTTTACAATTAAAATGCGCGTCGGCTTTGTGTTACCCGCTTGTGTATATTATTGACATTCATTTATTTGCCGATTTTAACTAACTTTAGCTACTTCTGACACATGAAGGCTTTCCGAAATGTCAGAAGATCTATATTAAGAAAGTTTTAATACATTTTGAGAGAAATACTACGAGCTTCAAAGATGGACTTGCATGTTGTGGGCGGTAGTGAGAACGTGTTCAGTGACAGGTGGTGAGAGGATTTTACGGAATTTGTGTGGAAGTTGTGAGTGGAGTGTGAGGGTGGAAGCCTAGGAGGTGAGTAGGGTGGTCTGTGGTGAATTGGGAAGATAAGAAGTAATTTTCAGCGTAGGTGTGAGGTGGGATTTAGGTAGATAGAGAAAGTGAGGTTAGGTTGGCAAGGAGTCGGGGGAATTTGTGGTCGGGAGTCTTGGGCCTTCGAGGGGTCAAGGGTGGCTCTCGCAGAGTTAGGGGATGTTAAGGAAGAGAAAGGGGTGTCTGCCGGGGCTGTGAGGAATAGAAAAAAAGGGAAATAAAGGGAAAATTTGGCGACGATTGTGCAGAGACGTCTGTTGGCTGCGGAAGGTACTGCATGGAGAGGACCCAGTTACCGGTGGCAGAGCGGGAGGTGGACAGTGACAGTGCTGGCAGTGCTGCTAGTGAAATTGACGGCCACGAAATTTTCCACAGGCCACGACGTCGGGGAGAGGGAGAAATCGGAACGGTGGGAATGAAGGAAGCGAGAAGGTAAGGAAGAGAGCGTCGAGCGCAAGTGACTGGGAGGATCTCTTGAAGAGGAAGAGAGACAGCCAAGATAGTCCAAATAAGAGCGAGGTTGAGAGCCTGTTAAAAAAAAGCGGGATACCACGTAGCTCCCCCCCCCCCCCGAAAAATGGAGGGGAATTCGGAGAAGGAGCCTCTCGGGATGCTGGTAGGCGAGATCAGGGGGCTGAGGGAGGACGTAAGGGGGACTAAGGAGCAGATGGAAGGCATGAGGGAGGAATTGAGAATTGGAGAGCCAAAATGGGAAAAGGAGGTGACAGAGCTGAGGGAGAGAGTAGAAGGGTTAGAGAGGGAAAGGAAAGAAAAAGAAGTTAAAATAAAGCAGATGGAAGAGGAGATTATGGTGCGGAAGGAAAAAACGGGAAAAAGATTTGAGAAGGTGGAGGGCAGGACGGAAATGAAAGTAGCAGACGGGGGTGGGGGAAGTGAGATTAGAGGTATTTGGGAGAGGGTAGAGAATATGATAGAAGAGAAAGTGGGAGAGCCTAGGAATGAAAAGGAGGAGTGGGCGGATAGGGAAAGGATAAGGGCAATGGAGTTGAGAATGGAGAGAAAAGAGATAGCCGACAGGAGAAATAATATCGTGATAAGAGGGTTGAAGCTAAAGAGCGGAGAAGAAAGGGAGGGCGTGGAAGCGCTGCTACAGAACATAGGGTGGGTTAGAGGCATGGTAGGGAAAATTAATTTGGAGGGGAGAAAGGAGAAGGAAGTGGCGGTTCTGGAATTGGAGAGCTGGGAAGACAAGTTGGGGGTAATGAGAAATAAGAATAGGATAAAGGATGAGGGAGTTTTCATCGAACACGATTTGACGAGAAAGGAGTGGGATGTGCAGAGAATGCTGTACAACAGGGCGGGGAAGGAGAGGAGAGAAGGGAGATCAGCGAAGGTAGGATATCGAAAAATAAGAGTAGACGAGAAAATTTGGGTGTGGGGCGAGGAGAAAGAGGTCTTGAAGGAAGCGCAGGGGGATTTGTTTCGTAGGAATTAGGGGGGTGGGGTTAATGCAGGGTAGAGGCGTAGTAAAGGTGCTGTACTGGAACGTAGCAGGGTAAAGAAGAAGGATGAGGAGTTCCGGAGGTATATCCAGGAATTTGATGTTGTGGGACTGGTAGAGACGTGGGTAGAAAGAAAGAAATGGGATAGAATAGAACCAAAGCTGCCAATGGGGTACAGGTGGAGACTCCAGGGGGCGTTCAGAGTGAAGAAGAAAGGAAGGGCCAGTGGGGGAATTATAACAGGGGTTAGAGATGGATTAGAGCAAAAATTTCATGGAGAGGAAGAGGGGGAGGGTGTGCAAATAAGGGAAGTAAGGATAGGAGGGGTAACGTGTAAGTTTGTGACAGTGTACAATAAGGATGGGATGTAAAGAATTAAAGAAAGGGTGGAAGACCTGCTAGGCGAAAGAGAGGAAGGTATGGTGGTGCTGGGTGGGGACTTTAATGCGAGGATGGCGAGGGAAGGGAGACTTTACAGGGAAGGGGAGAGCTTCGAAAGGAAATCGAAGGATAAGACAATAAATAAGGAGGGGGAGATTCTGAAGGACTGGATGGAGGATAGAGGCTGGGCGGTGGCGAATGGTATGACAACTGGGGACGAAGAGGGAGAATACACATATGTAAGTAAGGTGGGGGTATCGGTGGTCATGAATATACAAGGATGGGAGGATACGGACAAATTCGCAGTAGAGAGGAGGGTGGAATCAGACCATCAGCCATTAAGACTGTGGATAAGAGGGGAGGGTGGCGGAAGGCAAGGTGGGGAAGAAGTCTCGATAGGGGAGAGGGTGACCTGGACGAGGGAGGCAATCGAGAAGTATCAGGAGCACTTAGGAAAGGTACGCTCTGAAGGGGAGTCGGTGGAAGAGATATGGGAGGATCTGAAAGAGAAGGTGAAAGGGTGTGTGCAAAAGAAGGTATTTAGAAATAAGAAGGAAGGAATGATGAACCCGTGGTGGGATAGATGATGTAAAAAGATGACAAGGAAGGTGAAGAGGAAGTACAAGAAGTGGAAAGAGGGTGATGCGAGAAGTGAGGAGTACGTAGAAATGAGGAAGGGGTTTAGATTGATGTGTGAGAAGAAAGAACAGGAAAAGGACAAAGATCTGGAAGAGGAGTTAGGTAATGTTAAGACAGAGGGGGACGTCTGGAAGATAATAAATAGGTTTAGGAAGCGTAGAGAAGGGATAAGCGAGAAGATAGGGAGTGAGGAGTGGAGGGAGTTTTCTAAAGAATAATTTCAGGTTAAGAAGGTCAAAAGCAGCAGGGATGGACGGGGTCGAGAACGAAGCATGGCTGTTTAGTACACAAGAGGTTAGGGAGAGGCTGAAGGAGGTAGTGAAGAAAGTATGGAGGGGGGAGCAAATCGCAGGAGAGTGGAGAGAAGGAATAATAGTGCCACTGTATAAGAAAGGAGATAGACAGGAAAATTATAGAGGGATTACGCTAATGAATACGGCGTATAAAGTATACGCGATGGTGGTGGCGGAGAGGCTGCAGAAGGATATCGAGGGGAAAGGAATATTGCCGGAGACGCAGGCTGGCTTTAGGGCAGGTAGGAGCACTATCGACAATATCTACGTTCTGCAGCACGTGGTTGATAGAGAATTATCGAAGAAGGGGTCGAGAGTGTACACGTTTTTTGTGGATCTAAAAGACGCGTTTCCTTCGGTGGATAGGGGGAGGTTGTGAGAGGCGAGGAAAGATAGGGGAGTGGAGAGACGCCTGATCGAGAGGGTAAGGGAGATTTATAAAGAGACCAAAGATAAGGTGAGAGGAGGGGAGGGGATTTCGGAGGGATTATGGATGGATAGGGAGTTAAGGCAAGGGTGTCCGCTTAGCCCAACGCTTATTGCAATTTTAATTGCGGATATGGAAAGTAAGCTGGAGGCCGGGCTGGTAGAAGGAGTCAGGATAGGTCTTAGAATTTGGTCACAAGCATATGCAGATGACATAGTGTTGCTGGCAAGAAGCGAGGAGGCTTTAAAGGAGATGATGAAGATGTTGAGAAGATACCTGGTTAGAGCTGAATGCGGAAAAGTCCAAGGTTATGGTGTTCAGAAAAGGAGGGGGAAGGGATAAGGGAGGGGAGTGGAAGTGGAAGGGAAAGGCGGTGCAGGAGGTGAAAGAGTTTGTTTACCTGGGCTTCTTGTTTCGGAGGAATGGTGGAGTGGATGGTCACATAAAAGAGAGAGTGAGGAGGGCAAATGTGGTGATGAGGCAGGTGTGGGGGTTGGGAAAGAAGTTATTCGCAGATGATTTTGGAAGGAGAATGAAATTGTTTGACTCACTAGTGATCAGTGTGCTATTGTATGGAGTAGAGGTGTGGGGGTGGAAGAAAAGTGAAGAGGTAAATAGGACACAGGAGAGGTATGTAAAGTGGACACTGGGGTTGTAAAGGAACACGCCTAATTATATTGTCAGGAGAGAGACGGGGAGAACGAGTGTAGGGATTCTAGCGGGCAGTCGGGCGTGTAAATATGAGGAGAAATTTTTCGAAGAGGGGGGAAGTAAGCTGGTTAGGGAGTGTTGGTGGGAGAAGGAGAACAGGAGAGGGAGTGGGAAGATGAAGGTTGAAAGGGAAAGGTATTTTAGAACGAATGGACTGCAAATGGATGAAGTGAGAAGGATGCACGAGGAAGGAAGTAAGGTATATGAGTTGGTTAAGAAAAACAGGAGCTTATAGCGAGGATGAGATGTGGTTGCAGGGAGGGTTTTAATAGGTACTGGCTCTCTAGGGAGAAGAGGATGTGTGAACTGTGTGGGAAGGGGGATGCAAGAGGGGAGCACTGGTTGGAGGAGTTCGTAGAGGTGGAAAGGAGCGGGATAAGCATGGTGATATTGATGCATGAAAGGGGGGACAAAAGGGCAGTAGCATTGGTGTAAAGAGTGTTGGGTAAGATGGAGAAGAAGACAATGCAATGCATTGTCTTGATAAAAGATAAAAGAAGCGCGGTAGACATATTAATGGAAAGTATACAGAATATAAAGTCTGCTGTTATAGATTCGGTAGTACAGAAAAAAAAGAAAAAAAATCCAGAAAGTAGTTCTTTTCTCAATTCTCTCTTTAATTTGCCTGTAAATAAATTTACTCTTCGTATTTAGATATGAAATATCTACCTTGATGGGCTGTACACCAGAACTGAATAGTATAAACTAAGTTGATGTAATATTGATAAATATATTCGTTTACGGCGGGGACCAAGAAATGTCAAATTGATTCCGTTGAAATGTGTAAATCAGTTTATATACATAACATATTTATGTTTCCCAATATTATTGAACAAAAAAACTTTCACCCACTTCGCTTAGATTCTTAGGTAGATTTGAGTTCCTTTAAAATTGTAGCTGTTTATATTTCTCCAAGTTGAAAATCAAATCTTTTTTTTATAAATCTATATTTCACATAGGCTTTTAAACTTCATATATTAAATTAAGAGAACTCAGTCAAAGTGAATTCTTTATTTCAAGATGAGTCTGTTCCTCTATTCTACATTGAAAAAAAGAAAATAAGTAACATATAATACTTTGTGTAGATTAAAACACTTGAATGAATAGAATATTATAACTGTATGGAGCTTCATAAAAGTATAACAATTTCTATCAAATCTGTTTTCTTTCTACATGTAAAAATTAATGTTTAATCTTTCCAAGCTCATTTTGCGCTGTGATCTCTGTGATTATTAAACTCTCATAATATTTAATGGAGCTAAACGTAGATTTCTGGTCAATGTGATAATGTTACAACAATCTCTACTTTATAATTATTTCTTATTGGACGGCGGGCACCTACTTGAGTGCCATCGATTTCTTCTCGGGTCAATGGGGTAACCGTGCTGCTTTCCATGTTTATTTTCGCCCGTCGATAAGCGCGATTTTGATATATATAGATTCCAGTAAGAATATTATGAGTCTCCAATATTGCAAAGACATCACCATTGGATGTTGATAATACAATTTGTTCTTGGGTTGGCACAGGCTCATGTGCAATATATCCTATTCTGAACTCAAGTTGTTTATCGGCAGGAAAAGTGTATCTTCGAAGCTCGAATCTAAGGCTTCGATTATTAAGGGGAGTAAGGCGAAGAAATGAAAGTTGTTCAATTCCACATCCACGTCCGTCAGAAGAAGGAAGCTTTGTAGGAGGAACCATTGACTTCGAAAGAGGAGGACGCTCTGCAGGGGGAGACCTGGACCTTTCACGAAGAGAAGGTTCAGCTGGCGGAATAGACCTCCTAGGATAATGATTTCTTTTCGAAGAAGAACTTAGTTCTGCAAAAGGAAAGAGAGGATTATATCTTTTTATCGTTGCTATTTCCTGCACAGAAAAACTGAAACTATGATTCTGCAGAATTTGCGTAAATTTAGGACATAGAGGCGCTTGGGGAATTCACGATTTGAATATTTTCAGTTGACAATTGACAATAGTGAATTAGTTCGGATCTGAAAAATCAATCTAGCTGTCAGAAGAGCTCAAGAAATGAAAAATTATTCATGAAAATGTTCGTAGCAACCGTGAATTTTCATCTTTCATTGATTTTTTTAATTTGCCACGATTCTCTTTATTATAACATACGCTTACTGATTATCTCTAATTTAATTAATGAAATTCCACTAATTTAGATTTGGAGAGAGTCATAAAGGTTTTTGCATAAAAATGGGGCTAAATAATTATGTCAAACTGCAACTGCAATAAATTAAAATTAGTCGCAATGGAAAATACGAATTACGAGGAATAGTTTTTATAACTTAATTTGTGGTGAAATTGAATTTGAGGAATATTCATGCGCCCTACAAAATAGGCACTGAAAAAAGAGCAATTGTTCTTAGAATAATTCAGAATAAAAAATTAATATACTCCTATTAAGGAAGAAATATAAAGTACAGATATTATTATATTTACCAATAGGATTAGGGAAAATCGCTATCTTATTTATACTTCTAAATTGTTTGTAATTCTCAGTGCTGTTTCCCCAAACCAACGTCGGCGAATTATATAATTGGGCCGTTTAAAAAATATGTAACGCCATCACATGTAGAAGGGTTCACCTCGAAGGATACGCCAATGTTGAAGTTACATGCACATACATTAAAAAAGAGGGGGTGGGGGGGGGGTCATTAGATAAAAGCTTCAGATTTTTTTGAACGCCCACAAGATTTATGGCATGATTATCTACAATTTAGACCGGCAAAAATTAATTACTACGCAATAGAAACTATTATTTGTTGAAAAGTCTGATACAATGTTATCTCTCGTTTTTCATATACAATTATTAAGCTTTTTCCATATATAATTCCGCTCCAAACCCTCTCTTGAGTTTCAAGGTTTTTCTTTTTTGTCACATTCCTTTTACATTTGTACTATCCCCCCTTATTCTCTTTAGTGAATTTTGATTTCCTTACTTCTGTTATTGCGTTTTTTGTCACTGCTGTATCTATTTCTGAACCAAATGATACTAGGAAATAATCCGACTATACTTCTTCAATTTATTTTTAGTACCTTTGACTATTATATAGTCCAAAATCGAGCTGCCGCCTTCAAGAACATTTCAGTTTTCTTGTTCGGCAGACTTAATATTTCCATTTAATATTCTTAAGACGCCTTCCCCACAAAACTCTAGCATTTACTTTTATTTGTATGGCTTTCTATCCCCCATTTCCATGCATCCGCGTCCAGCTTTTCTGATTTCCGTGTCTTCCCATCTAGCTTATTTCATTTATATGACTTCCTCTCCAGCTTGCCTATATTATGCCCATATATTATCTTTCAGCTTCCCTTATTTCGATGTGTCCTCGTCCAGTTTGCACCACTTCAATGTCTCCCTGTCCATGTTTCATATTTTCCATGTCTTCTTGTTCATATTTCTTTATTTCCAAGTCTTGCTATTCAGCTTACCTCATTTCCATCCCTTGCCATCTAGCTTTCCTCATTTTTATGTATTCACTTCCAGAATGCATAATTTCCATGTGTTTCTGTTCAGCTTTCATCACTTATACGTCTCTCCGTCAAGCCATCATATTTTTCAGAGCTTCCTGTCCAGTGGGGCGTATCGAAAAAATTAAATATTTGGCTTTATTTTTTGTATAGGGCTGAAAAGTTTTTGATAGGTGCCAAGATAACTCCCGAAAAATATGAGTCCTACAAAAAATATTTGTTCCTAATATATACCTGTTTAGTATAGACCCAATGAAAAAATTTCCTGTGTTCGCGCGTTCACGTTAAAGTGAGAGATAGTCGTGAAATTCGCAAAATATTAGATATTTTTAAAAATTTATTTTGACAACTACCAGAAACTTTTTAACCCTACCAAAAAATGAAAGCAAAATATTCAATTTTGTTGATACACCCTACTGCCCAGCTTCCCACATTTCCATGTCGCCGTGTCCAGCTAACCTCATTTCCATCTCTTGTCGTCTAGCTTCCCTCATTTTTATGTATCCACGTGCAGAATACAATATTGCCGTGTCTTTACGTCTAGCTTCCATAATTTATATGTCTCTCCGTCCATATTTCACATTTTTCAGATGTACCCGTCCAACTTTCGATATTTCCAAGTCTCCCTGTCCAGCTTGCTTCTATTCCATGGCTCTCTGCCCAGGTTTCCTCATTTTCATGCCCCCCTGCCGATTTAGCCCCATTTCCATGTCACCATGTCCACATTCCCTCTTTTTATGTTTCCCGGTCCATCTTCGCTCATATCTATGTTTTCCCGCTCAGCCTGCCTCATTTCCATGTCTCAATTTTCATCTTCCATCATTTCCATGCCATCCTGTCTAGCTTACTTCTCTTTTCACCTTGTCCACCTTGTCTCATTTCCATGTCTTCCCATCCAGCTTACTTGATTGCCACTTCTCCTCATCCAATGTCCTTTATTTTCATAGGGTAAGTCGGGGAGAGATGGAACGGGGAGAGGGGTAGATGGAACACCCTCGTCCCCTCCTAGACTGGCTGATGTTAACGGCGATCAGTGTGAATGTGTCACTCGACACGTAAACAAAAAATTGTGAGGAATGCTTTCGCTACGGCGATTACCCAAAAATCTATTCCACGTCGCAGTTTGAAAGTTACTTTTTGCACGCCGGAAAATTCTGTGCGTTCAAATGCGTGGCCGGTTTTGGCAAGTCAAATTATTTTTTCTCGTGTGTATATCATTGGCACAATCCTTGGGACCTCGTGAAAGGTACGTACACAGAGGGTGACATATTTCGATCGCGTATGTAATCACAACAGCCTGATCCATCGCTGCATGTTTATCGGGAGACATGGAACATTTGTTTCGGGAGAGATGGAACAGAGTTTTGGTTGATTTCGACGCGAATTTCGCCCCTTCTCGTATGATAATAATTTCCCCATAATTTTATGTTGGACAGCCCCTACCGATTTTCATTGCTCGTTTTTCACAGAGTCAAGATGCCAACTTCTTTTTGAATTTTTCCCTTTTGGTATCGCTGGTTTTTTCTTACTGAATTCCGTTTTTATGATTGCTTTTTTTTGTTCGCGAGACGCAACTAATACAAAAAACCGTTACCCTATGTTTTTGGAATAATTGTGTAATATTTGGTGTGACAAATACATTGTCAGAGTCGCGCGGACTAAGTGTTCCTTCCACCTCACCTGGAGTGTTTCATCTCACCCAGAATTTTTGTTTTGTATTGTTTCTGGTACTATGAAGATTCCAATTTAATTGAAAATCGATATTGCGATTCCAAGGAGAAGGGTTTTTTAATGGGAGAATCTTGCATACAAGGTTCGTACAGTCTGTCAAGTAGGAGCGTGCCTCCTATAGTATTCTTAGAAAAATTTATTAAGACGAATTTTCTTCACATGAATACATTCTGCTAGATGCAACCAACGACGAAATCACCTTAGTATGTCGTCCAATCTCTGCTGATATCAATGATTGTGACCTCCAAATTTTGCGAATTTAACGAGACAACTGAGTCAAAGTTCATGAAGCCTCTCCCCGAAGCATTCTCTTCATATACGACCATACGTTCTCAATAGGATTCGCGTCCGAGGACTGCGAGGGCCACTCTAGCGTTCCAGGTCGTGCACAACTTGCTGCGGTGTTTGGGGTCATTGTCTTCTTGCAATATTCACTCCCTGTTTTTCCTTGAGAAAATGCATGATATCTACAAAAAATCGTTGGTTTCCAGCGCCGAACGCTTCTTTGGAATAAAAAAACAGGGAGCGGATATTTTAAGAAGACAATGACCTCAAAACACCGCAATAAGTTGTGCACAGTCTGGAAGGTCCAAGCGTGAGTGAAAACGCTCGAGTGGCCTTCGCAGTCCCCGGATGCGAATCCGATTGAAAACGTATGTTCGTGTCTGAAGAGAATGCTTTGAGGAAACGCTTTAGGAACTTTGGCTTAGTTGTCTCGTGAAATTCGTAAAATTTGGAGGTCACTTCCACTTCCACTTTGAATGCGCAGAAAAACTGCCCGACAGCATGCCTCTGAAATGCCAAGCAATCATTGATGTCAGCAGAGGTTGGACGATATAGTAAGGTGATTCCGTCGTGGATTGCATCTAGCAGAATGTATTCATGTGAAGAAAGTTCGTCTTAATGAATTCTTCTAAGAATACTAGGAGGCACGCTCTTACTTGACAGACTGTAGATATATCCCAGTCATGGAATAGAAACCGAGCAAAAAAAAGTGTTTCATCTCTCCCCGACTTACCCTATCTCCTCGTTCAGCTTGCATCGTTCCCATGCCTCCTTCCCCATGCTCAAATATTTCCACGTCTCCTCGTCCGGCTCCCAACATTTCCATATCTCCCTGTCCCTTTTCCTCGATTTTCATACATATGTCCTCATTCAGCCTTCTTCATTTACATCATCTCTCCGTGCAGGATGCATAATTTCCATGTCCCCCTTGTCCATCTTCTATTATTTCTATGACTCCCCATCCAGGTTGCCTCATTTCCATGTCTTCTCGTCTAGCTTATTTACTTTTTTTATATCTTTACTGCCGACTTTGCTCTGTTTACTGATATTTTCCCAAAAAACACATAGAATTAGTACATATTTGGATGGGTCGAAAACAAAGAATTTTAGAAATCGAAAAAAGTACTGTGCCTAGAAAAGTGCATTGGGATCCCTATGAATTAGTATTTTTTTTAATTTCAATTTTTTACATTTTTTGGGGTGTATAAATTCATTTCAATTTGAGATGGAACCTTGTCATTTGGTCACCTTCATTTACTCTCCAAGTCTCGATGAAAGGAAATATATAATATTCGTTAATGCTATAAAAAATTGTTGTAAAAAATGCACCTATTTTTTGGAATATTTTATACCATCAGTTTAGTAAATTAAAACTTCCAAGTAGTTTAAATTATTGATATCATTTAATTTTTGAATGCTTCTAAACATTGTTGATAAAAGAGAGTAAATATTTTTTAATATTGAGAAATAAATCTGTTCTCAAAATTTGCTATCACACTGGTAACAAAAAAATTATCGGTGCCGACAGTAAAATTTCTGGGAAAACTAAAAATGATTTTAAAAACTTTAAATTCAATTCATAGGTTTGAAAGTTTTGGAAAGATTTTAAGACATTTTAATCAAAATGTATATTTTTTAAGATTTTGAAATAAAATTTTGAATTACTTCTTAAGGTTTTAGGGAAAATTTAAATTGATTTTTTATTTCGATAAATTAATTTAAAGAAAATATTTGAACGGTTTTAAAACATTTCAAATGATTTCCTTAAATTTCGAAAAAGAGTGTCAAAGATTTTAAAGCAGACTTTTTCAATTTTGCAAAATTACAAAATTTTAGAAAAAATTCAAATCATTCTAAAACATATTTAAAATTTTTTTAAAAATTCAAAGTTAATTTAGAATTTCAAAAAACTTAAAAAAGAAAGTAGATTATTGAAAATTTATAAATACAATTTTTAAATTTTTTCAAGATTTCAAAAAGTTTCAAGATAATAAAGAAATTTTCTTAAGATTCCTGGGAATATTAAAAGTGATTCCTTATCTTAAAAAACTAACTTTAAGAGAATATTTAAAAAAATTTAAAAACATACAAAAAATTTCCAAAGTTTTGAGAATATATGAAAATAATTTTAAGCTTAAAATGATTTCAACAAATTGAAAAAAACGTAGATTTTTTAAGATTTGTAACAAAATTCTTAGAAGCTTTTTAAGAATTTTCAAACGTTGGAGGAGAATACAAAAATTTTCTTAACATTTGTAAGAAAAATTTGGAGTAATTTTTTATTTCACAAAATTAATTTTAAGACTATATTTAAACAGATTGAAAAAAAACCAAAACATTTTCAAAATTGCGAAAATAGAATCTGGAAGTTTTTCCGATTTTTTTTTAATTTTGCAGAATTTTTTCAAACATTTAGGAAAAATTTGAAGCATTTTAAAATACAATATTTAGAAGTTTTTAAAAAAGTTTCAAAAATAACTTAATATCTGAAGATATTCCAAAACACTTGAAAGAAAATGTAGATTTTTAAAAATTTCGAAATTCTTCTTTAAATTATAATTTGCCTCATTTTTTCACTTTTATTCTGGACTCAAAAATCTTGTTTCGTTGCAAATTCAACAATTTTGTTGAAAATTCGTATTTTTAGTTTGAAAACTCATCTCTATTGGTATTTATACATTTATTTATTATAATTCATATTTTTGTTGAAAATTGAATTACTTGTTTAAAAGTTACACTACTTTCTTAAAAATTCACTTGGTTCGTTGAAGATTCATCATTTTATTTCTAAATTCATCTTTTTGGTTAAAAATGTAACCATTTTGTTGAAAATATTAGATTGAAAAATTATAAATAAAGCAATTTCAATAGCTGAAACTTTTATAATTTAAACTGAAAGTCTTTATAGTTGAAGAATTTTCAATGCTTTTGTCAATCTCTCGAATTCTGAATGCCCTAAGATGAAAATTGTGCAATTTTAGTTTTTGAATAATATCTTATAATTTATAATTTAAAAGTTTTCTTGGATTGAAACCTGAAAATTTAACAATTTTTTTGCTTAAAGGAGGTAACTTGAAAATTAAAAATTACCAAATTGAAATTTCGGAACTTCCAAATTAATTCTAAATTTTTTTACTTGAAAGAGGTAAAATGTTCAAAACAATTAATTTTTGACGGATTTGAAAAGATTTTGAATTGAATTGATTGAACGGATTTGAATTTAAAAAGTGAGCAATTTCTTGTCTTAAAGAGAAAACATTTTTTTAAATAATTTTTTTACTAAAAACTGGAAAATGTTTTTCAATTAAACCATTCTTCGACATTGAAGTAAAAAATATATTGTTAACGAATTTTCCAGGTTGAGACAGGAAGACATGAAAATTCAATAATTTTTCAACTTAAAATGAGAAAAATTTTTAAATAAAACAATTTTTTTATTTGAAAGACAGAGAAATAAAAAGTAAAGGAATCTTTTCATTTGAAAGAAGAACAATTTAGGAACAAACAAATTTTCGACTTGCAAAAGGAAATATTTAAAAAAGAAACATGTCATTTGGTTGGAGGAGGGACAATTTTAAAAGTAACGGATTTTTTTATTATTTCTGCAGTTTTTAATTCAATATTTGAAAACTTTGTTACAAGAAGAATATTGGCTTTAGAAATCATCATTCCTAAAACATTTTGTTGACATTACACTTTCCAAATTTTGGAAAAAGTCCACGATAGTGGCCAGAAAACTTTCGAAAAATCAGTAAGTTTCGAGATTTTTATACGAAATCTGTTTAGAATTCTCAAGAAATTAAGTTTTTTAGTTTCGTTACATTTACTTTTCAATAAATGAGAAAAAGTTCGCAGCTAGTCTTCCATCTTTTTATGATGAATTTGAAATTTGATGATTAAATATCATGGATAAATATCAAGATTCTTATCGGATACAATTAAAGCACAATATGATGGAAAAAATTTATTCTTGTCTTCTGATAACCAAAATTTTTTGTCTTCTCTCAAGTTAAAGACACGTGAAGAAGAATAAACAGAGATTGCGAAATTAAAACAAAAATTGCTTATCATTACTCAATGCTTAGAGAAGTCAGATTATACAAAAAATATCAGGTAATCTCACAATTTATGACTAAGAGGTTAATTATTTTATGAGGCAAATGTAATGTGGGAATTGATCGAAATTACGATTAACTTTCTTTCACGAATTTTCAGAAAGGATATGATTTTTCAGGTCGTATGCAAGGATATCATTTTTCAGGTTACACGCAAGAAGTTCGGTTACTCTTGCAAGTCTTGAAGTATGAGACATCGGAGAAAGCTCTGGGAAAATGTTTATAAATTAGCGCATTACGAGAAGCAAAAGTCTTTCCTTGCCAAATTGATAAAGCCGGGTACAGTTATTCGACGTCGACCATAATGATCCAAGTGACAGCCTTAGACAAAAATGTTTAAATAGTTCCTGCCAATTGAAGGAAAATCAGAGGCTACACTCTATCGCAGGACGTTTTTAAACACATTCGCATGAACTTCTTCTTTTTCACAAGTCTTCGCTGAAAAGATAATACAGGGACATGTTTATCTGTCGGATGGACGTGAAGGTAGACGAAATAATACATCAGGCCTGTCCAAGTAGGGGAAAACTGCTCATTCGCCACATGTTCGAGTTCCACCACCACGTCCCTCTTCTCAGATCCAGAGGCTTGGAGGGTGGTCGCTCTCGTGAAATTGAATGAGTAGAGGTCAGTGGTGGTGTTAAATTCCCATCTGGAAAATAAGCAGTTTTCCCCTACTTGGACAGGCCTGTAATACATCACGCGCTGAACGTGTGAGAAGAATAAGAAAAAGCATTGCTTCATTTCCATCTGACAATGGGCCCTACAATCGACCGATTCTCCGGAGGTTCAGTATCTTTCTCCAGATTTTAACATCTCGATTACGCACCTTCAAATCAAATTTTAATTTGGCTTTCCGAAGTCCACGATCTGACGCCTGTCCAACTTGCGATGAAGTAAACATGAAAATCAAGGTAGCAGAGATAAAAGCGGAGAGACTGGTATATATTAAAGAAGTAATTCGGACTTCCGTCGCCGACTTACGCCCAGATTTACTACAGCAGAAGTTGAGCTGCTACAAGTTTGGGATCCATGACGAAAAAAGAAACAAAGGTGTAATGTACTTATGTTCAGAAGATAGCGGTGGTCCGGGCTCCATGGAAGTCGGATCATGTTTATATCAGCATTTCACAAAAAAAGTTAACACTGAGAAGACACAACTTGTATTATGGAGTGATAACTGCTGCGGGCAGAATGAAAATCAAAACCTCTTGGCTATGTGCTTTACACTCATGGATTCTTCGACGACAGGTGATTGAAGGATCATGCATGTCAAATTCCTTTGATATTATAATGAAGAAAGGTTTCCATGTTTGCAAAACGGTCGCTGTACAAGTCCTCGCAAAGAACAATAAACTTCGGATTACAGAGACTCGACAAATAAAACTTTTTAAGGCATATTTCGGTTTTGTGAAGACATCGCAAGATTTTCGGGAGGAAATTGGATTTCGACATAGAATTCTCCAAAACTGTTCAAAAGACTGGAAAGAAAACCGAAAATGGATTAAGTTTGCAGAAGAAGAAGGACTTGCGGGCGATGCTACCCTTTCTGCATCTCGAGGCAAGGAAATATTATCTCGATAAACTGTAATCAATCATACGAACATTTAAATCTTTGTATTCCATTACGTTCTATTGTTGTTTCGGCAGCAGTCGACTTTTGACGATCTGTATCTCGAAAAATATGAACTTTCTCAAAATTTTGTTTCTTGAGATCTCTAGAGCCATTAAGATGTTCAATAAAACATTGAAATATCCCCACCTCGTACTTCTCTTCTCTTTACGTCGCCTAATACCCCTCTCATCAATTCCCCTACTTCCGCTCCTGGACAAACATAACGACTGACGCTCGGACGAATGGACATACGACCGAAACTGTAAGAGAATTTATTAAGAAATTGAATCTCATAATGTTAGGAACCCTAAATTCGAGCATCTTGAAGTCTGGCCTGGTTACTATAGGCCGCTGTGGCCAGCGTGCTGGTGTAGAAAAATAAGCGGCCAGGCTTCGAATCCTGGTCCGGAGCCAATTTTCGCTCGCTATCTATTCTTTCCAAACCTTTGACAGTACCTAGTCATTATATTCGGACAAGTTGAAGAAAAGTAAAATAATGGCTGTTGTATCCGAGACCCTGTTATAACGAGAATTTACTTAAAAACAGCTGAAGAAAGAAAACTTCTTTAAAAATGAATGGAAGAGATTGTGATGTATGCAACTTTTTCGGTGCTTTTCAGTAAGTATGCTCAACTTGACAGATTCACGATTTTGTGTATACGGGGTGTTTGGGAGTTTTTTAGGCATTCCTTAAGGGTGGCGTTCCATGATTGCAGAATGGCTTTGCAATTTACGTAATGCGTCAAATCACTAGATATTTCCGCCAATGGAAGTGTTTTTCTAGATTACTAGGAGAATAACATTTGCTGAAATATCTGGTGATTTAACGCAATACGTAAAAAGCAATGCCATTTTGCAATCAATCGACGCCACCCTAAAGTTTCAAGCAAGGAAACCAACATTTCCAGAAAACAAGAACCATGGGAGATTTTTGTATCGAACTATTGGACTTAAGAAACACTTTAAAGAAGGTGCATGATGCGTCTTCCACCAGAAAAAGAGTTTTATATTATTCCAGAAACAAGAACTACGGAAGATTTTTGAATTAAATGATTAGGGTAAGAAATCCCTGAAAAATAAGTGCCGGAAGCCAATTTTACTAGAAAAAGTCTTTTTAATTCATTTTGAGGGTTGTTTCAACATACCTTAAAGATTTAAGAAAGAAAACCGACGTTTTCAAGACATCGAAACAACGGATAAATTTTCAGTTAAACTATTGGGTGGAAAAATCACTTAGAAATTAGAGCAGAAAGCGTCACCTTCCAGAAAAATCGCTTGAATTCAATTAAAGAGTTGTTTGAACCTACCTTAAGGATTTGAGTGAGGAAATCAACAATTCTTCACAGCCAAAATTGCGGGAGATTTAAAAAAAATTTCATTATTGGTGTCGGAAGGCACAATAACCTTGGAAGACATGGTTCAGCGGAGAAAGTCATTGAAATTATTGTAACTGCGGTTTTATCATCCTCTAAACATTCGATCAAGGAAGCCGACATTTCCAAAAAACCAAAAACGCAATTTTCACATAAGTACATGCATTTATGAACGCAATATTAATTAGGAAAAAATTAGGTTATTTAAGATAAACGTTTACTTTTTAAGCTGAAAAGTTTGTTTTGGAAGTTTCTCATCAACTATGACAGTTGCGAAAAAATCATTGAAGCTTATATTATTTTGCACCAAATGTATTCAAACTTTATTATTATTAATCTTCTGTCTTTTCTGAAGGATGTCATGTGTTACAAATACGTAAATTCAGTTCACCGCTGAAAATAAAAGACTTATTCCAATATTCTACACAAGCGGATAATGCGGCGCAGACGTCTATTTTAATGGTAAAATTTCGAAACGTCGAATATTGTATAGTCATAGCCTTGGATGCTAATCGTAGCCAAAATATAAAGTCAAATTTTTTGTTTATACATGCAAATGAATAGCAAAGCTAAGATCTACGTGTCACATATTGCCCAATTATTATCGATTATATTTTTCTTTCTATCGATTGACTAATATTCAGTAAAGCTAAAGATAGACCCCCAGTTAAAGTGATAATGTTACAACATGATCTATTTTATAATACAAATTGATTGGGCGAAATGCCCCTACTGGAATGTCATCAATTTCTTCTCGGGTCAATGGGATAACCGTGTTTTGCATGTTTATTTTCGCGCGTCTGTTATAGCGATCACGATATATATAAATTCCAGTCAGAAGATTATGAGCCTCTAATATTGCAAAGGCGTCACCATTGGTTGTTGATATAACTATTTGTTCTTTGGTTGGCACATACATATATTTATTTTTTGCTACCATGATTTTAATACCTTTATCGGCAGGAAAAGTAAATCTACGAAGTTCGAATATCCGCTGCGGATTCATAAGGGAAGTAAGCCGAATAAATGTAAATTGTTCCATTCCACATCCATGTCCGTTAGAAGAAGGTAGCCTTGTTGGAGGAACCATCCATGTGGAAAGAGGAGGATGTCTGGTCGGAGACCTGGACCTGTCACGAAGAGCAGGTTCGGCCGAAGAGAGAGACCTCTCAGGAGAATGATTTATTTTAGAAGAAGAAGAAGCAGGACCGCCACGAGAAAGACCAGAAAGAATACGGTCTTTCTCGAAAAAGTCGAATGGTTCACTTAACGCTGCAATTTAAGTAAATAGAAATTAGGCCAAATATTTATCTCAAACAACAACTCTAGTACATTAAAATTATGCTAAATGGTTAATACGAATGGTGAGGAATAGCTTTTATAACCCCATTTCCGGTGAAATGAAATTTGGCGAATATTCATGCGCCACAAATAATTAACATTGACAAAAATAGTTATTGTTAATTGAATTATTTCGAACAACAAATATATATCGCGATGAAAATGGAACTTAAAGTATAGATATTGCTATATTTACCAATAGGATTAGGGAAGATCGCTAAGATGAAACACAGCATTCTAATTAGGACCCTCATTTTTTTTGAAATGGAGGAATTCACTTGCCAAGTATTTCCATAAATGTCCAAGTAATGAATGTTTTTGAAAAGTTTTTCGCTTGTGTAAATATAGCTGCAATCTTATCATTCCTACTAAATTATTCGTATTTATCAGCGACAAGATTTCTGACATTAGCATGTACAATTTAAAGTTTGATATACATTCCGTTTTCGTGAGCTTTCATTCTTCTATTGAATATTCCTAAGCCACTTTCTCACGAAACACCAACAATTTATTTGATCTGCATTTACTATTTTATTATCTGACATTCTATCCCGTCCGTCTTCCATGTTTTCCAGTCGAGCTTTTCTCATTATATCCTTGGCCGGATTTCCTCTATTTCATGTCTCCTTGTCCAGCTTGTCATATTACCATGTCTTTCCGTCCAGATGACCTCATTCTCAAGGCTCCACGTCCAGCCTGCCTAATTTCTATGTCTTTATGTCGATGTTTCATCATTTACATCTCCCTCCATCCAACTTGCATCATTTCGATGTTCCCCAGTCAATCTTGCATCATTTCCATATCTCCACGCCCAGCGTTCCTCATTTACATCCCTCTCTTCCAGCTTCGCCCATTTCCATATAATCTCTTCAAGCTACCCTTATTTTCATGTCACCACGTCCAAAATGAATAATTTCCATATCTTTGTGTCCAGCTTCCATTTTTCTATGTCTCTCCCTCAGCGTCTATCTTTTTCATACCTTCCTGTCCAGCCTCCCTCATTTCCGCATCCATCTTACCTCATTTCCATGTCTCCATGTCTAGAATCCCTCTTCTACATATCTCCCTAACCAACATCCTTCAGTTCTATGTCTTTATTTCCATCTTCTATCATTTCCATACCTCCCCATCCACCTTCTCTCATTTACATGTCTTCCCGTCCGGATAGCATAATTTCCACGTCTTCCTGTCCAGCTTCTATTATCTGTATGTATCTTCGTCGAGCTTTCTTTATGTTTATAGCCCGCTGTCTAACTTTCCTCTCTTCCCTCTCTTCCCTCTATTTTGCCTCATTC
>CAKNYM010049548.1:152306-248377 GCA_932195095.1 Andricus curvator
CTTCATGTCCATGTAACCACTTTTGCATGTCTCCCCGTCCAGCTTTCATCTTTTACACGACTTCGTGTCCAGCTTGCATCATTTGCACATCTCTTCAGTGCGTTTCCCTCTTTTCCATTACTTCATGTCCAGCTTGCATAATTTCCATGTCTTCTTGCCCACGCTAGGATATTTTTTCCACGTTGATCGTTAATTGTTTTCCTGCTACTATGGTATAACCATAAAATCTCCCATGATTTTGCTTTTTATGAAATATCAATTCCCTGGCATGAATATTTGAGGGATGTCAAAACTGCCCATAAAATAAATTCAAAAATTTTCTCTACTAAGATATATTATCCAAGTATTATATCCAAGTTTTACCGAAATAGTATAATAAAAAAATCTCTTGTGACTGTGTTGTTGACTGACTTGTTAAGTTCCTAAGGGATGGTCAAACAACCCACAATGGCATTTTCTGCTAGGGCATGTTTTCTTCATTCAATTTAAAGTGATTTGAGGCCACAATTATTCAATTAAAAAATCTCCTGTGAGTTTGCTTCATAGGAAATATCGGTTTCGTTGCTTGAATCTTCAAGGGGTGTTGAAACAATCTCCAAACATCCTGTGTTCGAGTAAAAACTCTCAATTTTTCTGATAATTTTCTTTCCAATTATTGACCTGCATGCTCAAAATTACAACAACAAAAAAATATATAATTAGACATTTTGAAAGAAAGCTGTTTTCTGTACGTTTGATGCTGTGTCCTTAAAAAATGCATGAAAGCAGTCAGTCGAATTTTGAAAATGGTTTAACTTTTATAATTTTCAAACGAAATCGTCCTCAACTTTGCTAAAAATCAAGTTTATTCTGAAGCATTCAGTGTTAATATTAGACCTTCAAAATTTTAGAGAATGTCCAAGACGGCGGCCTGAAAACTTTGGAAAAATCAGTCAGTTTCGAATATGTTAACGAAATCTGTTTGAATTGACTAGGAGGTGAAATAGACTCTCCATATGCCATGCGCCGAACTACTGATTAGAAAGTTTTTCGGACTAAAGACCTCAATGATGTGGGATTACGGCGCCCTACATAAGGGTAGGACCCCTACGTCACGACTGGCTTCATATAATCTCTCAGTTAAATTTACCAGTTCAAATCATCAGTTCAGTTTTTCTTCAGTATTCTTCAATTTGGTCAGTCGCCTGTCATCCCTTAAAATCAACACGTTTAGTCTTGATTTCAACACCCATTAAACTATTGGGAATTCTCCAGAAATCTATTCAGTATCAGTTTGTTCCCTAAATGCAACCTTTCCGTTGGAAATTCATCTATAACTTCAATCAACACAGAGAGGGTCTAAACAGACGGTGGAAGGGTATTCCCGTTAGGATCTGGTTAGTAGTCCTAGATAGAGCCCGGCTCTATTTTTCCCGGTTAGCGCCCAATCAGAAGTGGGAAAAGCTAGCCGGGGACCTTCCAAATTCTGATCGCAATTTCTAGATGAGTATATGTTTTCATAAATGCAATATCAAATAGTAAAAAAATTAGGTTATTTAAAACAACTTTTTAATTTTTAAGGTAAAAAGTTTGTTGTTGTTGATATTTTACATTAATTATGACAGTTACAAAAAAATCATTGTTGATTCCTTTACAGTTTGTCTCACCGCTCTCCCGGTTTTTCCAATATAGACTTTGCCACAAAAACAAGGGATTTTATATACTCCCGGATCAGCTGAACTACGAACATCTTTAGCTTTCTTGAAACGGTGCAGGGACAGCAACATCATCCCAAAATTCTTGCAGTTCAAAACCCATTTCGGAATATCTAAATCCAAATCATTTTGGATCATTTAGTTGTTTTATTTGAAGGGGAGAAAAATAAAAAATTCGAATAACTATCTATTTCATTTTATTTGTTTTTTCCGGTTAAATACACAAAATTTTGCTAAAATTCGAAAAGAATTTGGAAAATTTAAATATTTCAAACAAAAAGAGTTTTAATTTTAAAGGAAAGCAGTTGGACTTATTAAAAACCGAAATTTTAACAAAATAGTTCAATCCTCTACCCAAAAAGAATTATTTCAAATAAGTTGAATTTTAAACAGAAAAAGATGACATTTTTACCAATAACGACGAATTTGCTACAAAATAGGTACATCTTTTAACTATATATTACGAGTAATTAATTAGTAGCGCCAACCAGCTACGTAGGCTGCTGTAATTAAAGAGTCCATCTCATTTGGAAGATGAATTCTTTTTTTCAACTTTCGTAACAAATCGAAATAATACTGAACAACTAAGCCTACCCCATTAGAGATAAAACTCGCTTCAAGGCTTCCAAATACTCGCATTCCTGAAATTCGGAATCAATGGTTTTCTGTAGGTATTTTTCAATTTTTTTCGTTACATCATAAAGATGTGCCCTTTTAGGGAAATAGTGAAAGCAAATATTAGTAATCTGAACCGTGATATGCTAAATGTTTGTTTTATCACGGGGTGACGTACAATCATTCCTCTCACAAACCGAGGGCACATTCGTTTGGCAAGAGATACAGTTTGAAACGACTTTAGAAACTCGAAACATTTTATTTCTGAAAATATTGTTTGAAAATACAGTAGGATAATTTGATAACAATATTCTGTTTTTATCAAGAATGTCGGTTGATTGATGTAAATTCCACACTATTCGTGATTCGGTGTTAGGCTGATGACGCAGAAGTGATTGGACGGTAACCAGCAAACCAGAAAATGAACCGGTTTCACAATTTGTACTTTTCACGTTCATCGTGACCACATTGTTTACAAGCAAACTTTTTTAGTAGTCCTTAAATGCAGTAGTGTTGTGTTTACAGTTTCTTTCTCCATGTTGCCTCATCTGCACAAAACAGTTTTCATATGTATTCTTTTTAATAAATCGCATACCCTCGAGCAATCACATTGCTTTGTTGTGATGGATCTCGAAAATTAAGAGAAGGGGAAGGATTTGGAATGTCGAGAAGCGGGAGAAGTCAGATATGAATGACAAATCAAAATGGTTTATTTAACCAACTTACAATTAGTACGGTCTAACACTTCGAGGCCCGAACCGGGCGGCTAAGCCCAGAGCGGGCGAGGAGTGGCTTGTGGTATCCGGGCGAGAAGTCGTCCTCCGGAATGGCATGGCATGGCGTCTCGTTTTGGAAAATGTAGTGAAGGGGTTGGGCTCTGTGTTCACTGGTTAACTGGGCCGGTAGCACAAGACTGGTCTTCGAGAACGAGGTTTTGGGTATTAGAACCAGGAAGTGGTACTCCCCTACTCCTGGTCCTAGGCCCGCAGGGCCCTACGGTAGCGGGGTGCTTGTAACTTTGTTACATTGTTCCACAGCTCAACATGAGCACAATCACCAATAGTTTGTACTTGCTGCTTGTATTTACAGCTTTCTTCTTGATCATCTACTTGATCACTGTTTCGATTATTTAGAAATTTTTCGTCATTCATGCTGTCGAGGATATTATCACCCATATGAAACAAAGTGCCATATCCTCACATTCTTCACCCTTTTTCAATTTTCCACCCAGGCTAGTTTTTTTGACCGCGAAACATATTTATCATTATGGAGGCGGTTTTGTGACTCAAAATTTGTTTGAAGATAATGAAGCCCCTTTAACGCCGTTCGAGAACCCAGAAGGTCAACAGGCAATCAAAGAAATATCGTCGTTTGAGAAGGCAGAAAATCAGCAGCCTACAAAAATCAAATGCGGAGCTTCGAAATCGATGTATGAGGAACCAACAAGTTAGCAGCCTTGGTGGAGAATTCAGCTTCTTAGCTAAAAGTTAAACTAGTTTACTAAAAATTCTCTTTTTTGGTTGATGATTCATGATCAATTTGTTTTTTGAATGCTGTTAACTTTCTGGTTTCTCGAAAGTCGATTTATTTGTTAAACTGAATTAGCAATTACAAATTAACGTGAACTAAAAATGCAAGAGTAAGTATACCTTTTCTGGGATCATGGCTTTTGAATTCATTGTGAAATTAATCATTTTTGTGATACATGCATGGAAACCAGACATTTTCTCTGCATTTCTACCTTTTAGAAAAGGGGGCTTTTTTCGAGAGTGTGAGGCTTCGGATTTCGTATTTGTTGGCTACTGACTTTCTGGCATATAGCAAGCTGATGAAGGAGCTTAAAATTTTTTTTTCGTTTGCTGCTGATTTTCTAATGTCTCAAAATTTACTCATAACGAAAACGAAACATAGTTACTGACTAGATCTAAAATGATTGAAACCAAAATTGTTGAAGAAAACCTCAAGAGGAAAACAACAGAAATGTGAACTTTGGTTTTGAAGGCTAATTTGGAGACTATATCAAACCTGGACAGAAACATTACGGAAACTTTAGGTATACACGCGAACCCCGCGGGGGAGGGGGTGTGACAGAACTGTTACCATAAGATAGGACTCGATGTGGCCCTGCACGAAAGAGTTGCCGGGCCGTACCCGAGATTAGACGGAATCCTACGACGGGTCCCGAGCTCCTGGGCGACGGCGCTCCCCGTCGCGTCGTCAGTCTTGTCCTGTCGCTAGCCGTGAATCATAGTCTGTCTCGCAATCGTACCACATAGAGCAAGGCTCTCCAGAAGGCAGTCAGCGACTGCAACGACTGCCAATTGCAGTCACGAGACTAGGTCAAACAGGCCCTCATAAATTTTCGTCGAACTTGTCCTTCGACTCGTCCCTAATCCTTCACGGTAAATTACAGTTTGAAATGAAAGAATGAAATGTATTGTGAATTCAAGTAGAAAAAAAATCAGAACCTTCGGTGTGAACAATGAGCGGCAACGAGCCGTGACTTCAGCGACCGTAACCCTTTTCAGGATTCCTGAAAAGCGATGAAAAAAATGACAGGAAAACTTGGGGCAGTCCTAGCAGCACCTAGAGCTATTTCTCCACTCCGAAACCGCTCCCAGAAAGAAGACCTACCGTCATCACCACGACCCTTACTAGGACCAACCTCATCGTCGTACAAACAACCCTCCTCGTCGAGGAACTTTTCGCCCGTCAGCACCCGCCACGGGTTGACCGTGGCACTTCGATATGTAAGTGTCAGTGAATCGCCTTTTCTACCTTCAACACTACCAAGTCTGTATTGTGTCTTCCCCTCACTATCAGCGTTGAAAATCCCATTTCCCTCCTCGGCATTACCTCCGTAATAAGAGTTGGACAAACTCTATTATTCGAATGGGATCAACCAACTGGAGCAGAGCTGGACAAAGTGTATAGGCTTAAAATAAGAATACGTTCAAAAATAAAAATGTATTATCCTGAAAAAATAAGCAGTATTTATTTTCGCACGAACTTTTCAACCTATCGTCGTATTATTTACCAGTATAAATACTATGAGAAAAATTTAGTTACGATCTTGAACCTTAAAGTATCCGCAATCTCTCTGCCTTGAGTGAATCCGCAATGCAATGATATTTCAATTATGATCTAAATTGAAAAATGAATCTTGATAGCAGAAATTTCATTTACTTGGAATCTTTAGCTTTTATTGAGTGTGGATCTCCATTACATATCACAAAAATTCTTTCTTGAAGATTCCTGCTTCTTTACAAAGTAAGGATTCTAAACGGTATGTTTGTGTGTGATACAGAAGGAAACGAAGCAATTATTATTGGTTAAATTTCTTTATTAATTAAGTTAAACCACAAAAAAGTTAGGGCTAGTACTGGTGTTCTACCGATACTGGCCCGAATTTATAGTTTTGGTTACAATTTACTGAATAGGACACAGAAAACGCAAATTGAACGAGATGAAAAAGGATAATCAATATCATTGAAATTATCTAAAGTGATAATGCTATAACATGCTCCACTCTGTAACACATCATGATTGGACGACGATCACCTACTGGCGTCTCATCGATTTCTACTCTAGTCAATTGTGTACACTTGCCGCTTTCCATGTTTAATTTTGCCCGCTTTTTAGTGCGACCATGATATGTATAGATTCCAGAAAAAACATTGAAACTCTTTAATATTGCAAATACGTCACCATTGGATGTCGACAATACAATTTGTTCTTGGGATGGCAGAGGCACAAATATATTTTTTTTAATAGGGGTTTTAATTGGTTTATCGGCAGGAAAAGTGTATTTTCGAAGTTCGAATATTCGGTGCGGATTCATAAGAGAAGTAAGCCGAATGAATGGGAGTTGTTCAATTCCACATCCATATCCGTCAGGGGAAGGGAGCTTAATAGCTGGAGCTATGGACCTGGAAGGAGAAGGACGCCTGGCAGTAGGAGACCTGGACCTGTCACGAAGAGGAGGTTCAGTAGGAGAATGAGACCTTTTAGAAGAATGATTTCTTTCGAAAGAATGAGAAGGTCCGCCACGACGAACATTATGAGCAGGCTCACGAGTAGGTAGAAATTCGAATGGTGTACTTAACTCTGCAAAAACAAACAGAGGATTACATATTTTTAACATTGGTATTTCATGCAAAAAAAAACGAGGATACTCAAAAGTGCATAGTTTTGAGTTCTAATATAAATAAGCCTCGCTGTGTCATTTTGAGAATGAACACGGAGAAAATTGATTGGGATATAAATTTTGGTAGAGCTTGTAAGTATTTTACGTGTTTATTATATATACTAAATAAAACGTTTTAAAGTCTCCTATTAACTTTTGAAAGAAAACCCAAATTCGAGTGAAGCGAGTTGTTTCGTAGTGCAGTGAGTAGAGTGTTAAGTTTTCTCGGGGCCTGGTACCGAATAATTTATTTTTTGCAATTAAATTCGTTGCACTCAACTGCCTTTGAAATTTTCACCGAATACCTCTATATTTCAGCTTTACGCACATTTTTGGGAAATTTTCTGAAAATACATTTTCTCTCCGTACTGTAAATTCATCCTTTTGAGATTATGTTTTCTTATTTCGAGTATCTTCGAGTGTTCGGTTAAATTTTCATATATCTGTCAAGATGATTGTTTTCTTCATTATTTGCACAAAGTAAGTGATTTTCAAAATTGCTTTAGGTCGGGTCGGGTATCGGGTTTGCAACCCGAGGCGAAAACACAAATTGGACCGAAAACACGAACCGGTCCGAAACATTAATTTAAAATTTATTTTAAATTTCCGGAAATTTTCAGTGATTTTGGGTAAGCTACCATCAATTACTGCTAAAGTTACCGGAATTTACCTGAAATTTTAGGAAATTTTTTAATTGAACTTTTTGGCCGGTTAAAATTGTATTGTACATTTGAAAATCTTGAACCTTGTCAGCAGTGACAGAAAGCTGTTAAGAAAGGGGTTACCGTTAAGACTATACTATTTTCTGAATTTATCTCGCGCTATCAGGGAGATTGGATAGATTTCCAATCTCATCTGAATGATCCGTACAAATTGGTTCTAGTTTACCAGGATCATCTGACGAAATAAGTAGTCTTCAAAGCTCTGGAATCAAAGCAAGCAGAATATCTAGGCCTTAATTTAATTCATATGTTCACTCTCCTTGGAGGAACTTCAGTCGTAGTGACCGACAACTGTAGGAAGTTTGCAAATTCCATTGATTCCCATCTTTAAATACATCATTACATACAAAATCCAGCTAATATACTTTTCTTATCTCATGACGGACATTATATATAATGCCTAGGGATTATATCGAATGCCTAGGCAATGTATATAATAAGTATTCCATTACATGCGTTGTCTGAAATAGACAGGCATTATGTGTAATTCCTAGGGATTATATATAATGCCTGGATTATATACTTCGTCTGTAACACATATGCTCTGTCAAAGCCAACTTTATGGGAGGAATTGATTTTTTGAAATGCACAACTCGATATCCTCGAAGGAACATCTCGAACGCTCGCGTTCCCCCCAGATATGTTGGTTAGCTTGCCTAGTAGTATCACTGTAAAAAATTTCAGGAATTTTTCCCACTTTTTAGTGGTGAAAAATCCACATTTTCGTTAGGGAAAATCATTTTCCCCAAGATTTGGGGAAATTTCACTGAAAGTTCTTATAATTCAAAAATTGGGAGAAATTCCCTAAAATTTAGGAAATTAGATAATACCTACAATTTTTGGGGAAATTTCCCTAAACATATGGTAATTTATACAAAAGTTCCTACTGAATGTAGGGTATCGTTCCAAAAATAATGTTTGATTTTCCACGTAGATTAGGTAAATTTTCTAAAAATTCTTGAAGTATTACCGTATGTTCAGGAAGATATTTTTCCCTAAAATATTTGATAAACTAGCACAATATTTTGAATGCCATAAATAATTTGCATGTTACATGCAAAAAATGTATTTATCGTTTTTAATTAAAATTTTGTTTGTAGTACTTTCCTTTTAATAAGTGTTAATATTTAAATCTTGCTACTCTGAGCTGGTAGTTCGGGAAAAAATCCCCCAGGGCGCGCCGTGCCGCCTCTCTCGCAACAGAAATGACGCGTTGACTGTTGAAGAGAGCCTTAGAGTTTAACTACGCCTTAGGGAAAATTCTCTACATTTTCAGTAAGATTCCACAAAAATTTAGATAATATTTCACAAATTATTTCAGGGAATTTTCCCCAAGGCGGAGTAGGGAAAATTCCCGAATTTTAGTGTATGTTACTTTCACACAAGAGTAGGTGGGGGAACTAGATGTGTAAATGACTGGTAAAAGTTTTGTTTTAAATTACAACGAGAAGTTTATTGCAAATCGTAAAAGAAAAATTTGGACTTGCAAAGCAAAGCTAAACATTTCAGAAAAAACAGCAACTTTTTATCATTTATCTAAGAGAAAATAGTTATAAACTATAATACATTGTTTAAACAAAAATTTTGTATTAACTCGCATTAATTATTACCTCACTAAGTGAAAAGTGGGCGAAAAGTTAAAAATTTCAGGAAAAACCGGAACTTTCTACCATTAAGCACAGAGAATATTATAAACAATAATAATAAATTGTTTAAACCATTTTTTTTAACTTGAACTAATGATTACTTCACTCTAATTCAAAAATGGAAAAAGTAAATATCAACTCACTCCAAGTAAAAAGTGAACAAAAAGTTAGAAATTTCAGAAAAAATCGCAATTTCTAGCATTATGCAAAGATAATATTATTAAAAATAATAAATTATGCAAACAGTTATGTTTGTCAACATTAACTGTCTCTGATTAAGAATTGGAAAAAAAGTGAACAATTTTTGAAAAAACCGCCACTTTCTATTTCCATTCTAAGAGAAAATTGCTAAAAACAATAATAAACTGTTTGAACAATTTATGTGAACATCTAATTATCAGCATAAAGTAGTATTCAATGTATCAGAAACAATTTACTTGAAAAAAAACCGCAAAAAAAAATCATGATTAGCGCCATAAACTCGCAAAAACCCATTTTTTCAATTATGGGCTTATTTGGGACCCTATAAAACAGACTTATGGGGGTGATATTAGAAAAGTAATATTTTATTCGTACTTCATGGGGCTTGCATCACCTCTAAAAATTTTAAAAACTACCCGGCACCACTAAAATTGTTTTCAAAATTTGAAAAATATTCAGTGAGTTCCTTTCGCTAATATAAACAAAATTACAAAATTAATGTTTTAGGAAATTGTACTGTTAATTTTTAAGCGCCTCCCTAATTGGCAATTGAGTGTTTGAAAAATGAAATTGTAATATTTTAACAACGAATTTGAAGTGGGACAATGGTCGTCGGGGTTAAGCAGTAGGCTTTGGGCCCACTCCGTCGGCTTGCGGGTTCGATTCCCGCCTCGCACTCTGGAAGAGCCTCGGTGGCCCATGCGGTGAACACTTGCCTACACTGAGCGAAGAATTCCCGTGTAGTTCGGGTTCACACCCCAATAGTTCGGGTGGTTTCTCTTTTTTTTTCACACGAAGGTTTGGCGCGCTTGTACTACTGAGACGTGCGATCACCCCAACCATTCGGGTGCTCACCCGAAACAGCAGCGGTCGAAGTGGTGGGGCGCCCGCCCGAATACTTGGGGAGCTTGCACGAATGATTCGGGAGGTTCGAGTCGTCAACCGCGTTGGATGTTGCGCGTTCGACGTTTGCGCATGTTCGATAATGGCCGCAGCTGATGAACATCAGGCTCTTCCCGAATGTCACTGTTTCTTGTTTATGTCGATTTTATTGTTCATGTGCGAGATGTCAGTAGAATAAAGTGTAACTAGTTATCTGGTTTTTCTTTGGATAATCTTTATCGAAGGTAAGAGAAATATGAAACATTATTCTTTCTCTAGAATTATTTCTGTATACCGGGATGAACGCTTTTATTGAAATTAGCGAACATGCGCAAACGTGGAACGCGCAACATCCAACGCGGTTGACGACTCGAGTATCCGGGCGGGCGCCCCACCACTTCGGCCGCTGCTGTTTCGGGTGAGCATCCGAATGGTTGGGGTGATCGCACGTCTCAGTAGTGCAAGCGCGCCAAACCTTCGTGTGAAACAAAAAAAAAGAGAAACCACCCGAAATATTGGGGTATGAACCCGAACTCCACGGGAATTCTTCGCTCAGTGTAGCAAGGTAACTTAAAGCTGTTGCTCTTGGTGGTTCGGAACCAACCTTAAACTGTAGGTCACCCGTCCCACCACCAAGTAAGTGTGTCGGAGGTGTGTAAAGGAATAGGGAAGAGATACAAGAAAAATGTAAACCTTCAGGGGACACATTAGAAGAAAAGAACAACAACTACGAATTTATAATAAATCAACAAAAAAAAAAAAAAACAAATATCCAATGGTCATGCTTTTGCAAATATCTCTTAAATTTCTCCTCTCAAATTTTAAAGGAAAATAAAGAAGGAGAGATAGATGAAAGATAAAGAAGGAAACTTTCAAATTCCCTTCCTTCTTTTTTCTCTCGTATTATTTTTTTTTCAAATCACAATCAAATACCTTCATTTTTTTATTTTCAATTCACGATTAGGTGTGTAATTAATTTTTACTATTCCATTTTAGATAAATGACGTAAAAATACGTTTAGTTGATGAGAGTGACGTGGCCTATTTACTAGTTTCACAATATTGCTATCTTATTATTCCCATTGAATTAAATATATTAACCAACCGCGTTCGTTTATTTAACTTTTTTATTTATCACGATTCCCTTTTTTATAATACAATTTTATTGGTTATCTTTAATCAGTGTAATTTCACTCATTTAGATTTGGAGTCAAATGTGTTTTTTTCAAAATTTTTGGCCGCAATATTGGAAAAATGAAATTTGTGGCAAGTTGCAATTCCAATAAATAGAAATGACGTTAAATAAATTCCTCAAACTGAAACTCGGATAAATTAAAATCAGGCTCAATTACATATCCGAATAAAAAATAAATATCCTGCGATTAAAAGAGAAATCCAAAGCATAGATATTATTATATTTACCAATAGGAGTAGGAAAAATCGCTAAGATGAAACACAGACTTCCAATCAGGGTCCTCATTTTCTTTGAAATGAAGTAATCCACTTGTAAAGAAATTCGGATAAGGTCAAAATTATCAGCTTCTCGTATTTTCTGAACGCCCCAAGATTTATGACATTATTATTTACGATTTAGCGGGCCAGAAATTAATTGATGCGCAATAGAAAGATCAGTATTTGTGGAAAAACATAATGAAATGTTATCTTTCGTTTGTCATACACAATCATTGAGATTTTACCATCTATCTATGCTTGTCATTGGTGTATCTATTTATTTAGAAACAAACTCACTTATAGCGCCTTTCTAAACATAGAAACTTTTAATTTTCTACGGAATCATTTCCGTTTACACTTTACCTCAAATATAAAAACTTGACCCGAGATATTTCCATTAACATCTAAAAAAGATTAAACAAAAATGGGATGGGTAAAAATTCAGTTAAACCAATTAATTTTTAACCAAAAGAATATTACTCCTGTAGTCAAATTACCTATTCTTCAACAATTGAACACTAGTAAATTATAAATTAAAATCTAATCTACGAGGGAGGAGTTGTCTGATTAATAACACAAGCCCAAAAAAAAGTGGGTTGTGCGAGAGATCACAGTATGGTACTTATACGTATTTTGGGGCGCTGAATACGAATCTGACGTCAGTTTTTTCCTAGCACGTCAGCATTTTCCCCTAGATGCGGAAAATTCCCTAGTAAATCAACTTTTCTGGGTATACATTACCCTTGGTGTTGAAATCATCTGGAAACAGGTCAGGCATGATATTTTTACGTATTTTGGGGCGCTGAATAGTATCTGTCATCAGCTTTCCCCGAGCGCATCAGGATTTTCTCCTAGACGCGGAAAATTCAGGCATGATGCTTTATGTATTTTGTTGCGCAGAATATGAATCTGAGACTAGTTTCCCGCCATCACATCGGGGTTTTCCACTCAATGCAGAAGATTCCTTAGAAAAGCAGATTTTCGTGTACCGAATTACCACTGGCAAAGCTTTCCCTTAGATCCAGAAAATTCCCTAGAAGCCAGGTTGTTTTAGTATAATACCGCCTTTGTTAGTGAAATTATAAAAAAAAGTCTTTTGGAGGTACTTTTTGGGTAGAATACATATGGGAGCTTTCGCTTGAGAGCCTTCAACTTTTTCCATAGACTCGACGAATTCCCTAAAGAGATCTATTTTCTATATAATGGCGTTACAGTAAATTCAACTTCGCAGCTGAAAACTTTCTCATGAGCCTGGAAAAATTTAGAGCCGAATGAAGGGACAGATTTTCTGATCACGTGATAGGAATATCTGACTATTCTTAAACTTCGAAGAGAAAAACCTGTTTCTCGTAAATTTCAAATGGTACAGTTGCAGCTGAAAAAGCACAAGTGTTATTTGAATCTGCTACCTTGGAGGATGCTCGGGGGAAACTGATGTCAGATTCGTGCTCAGCGCCCTAAAATACATAAAAATATCATGCTTGATCTTTTTCCAGACGATTTCAATAACGAGGGTTATTTCATACCCGACAAAGCTGATTTTCTAGGGAATTTTCCGCGTCCAGGGGAAAACTCCGATGTGATGACAGTAAACTAGTCTCAGATTCGTATTCTGCGCACCAAAATACATAAAACATCATGCCTGATCTTTTTCTGAATATGATGTCAGATTCCTGTTCAGCGCCCCAAAATACGTAAAAATATCATGCCTGATCTGTTTCCAGATGATTTCAATACCAAGGGTAATTTTTATACCCAGAAAGTTGATTTACGAGGGAATTTTCCGCATCTAGGGGAAAATCCTGACGTACTGGGGAAAAACAGATGTCAGATTCGTGCTCAGCGCCCCAAAACACGTTTAGGTACCATACTCTGATCTCTCGCACAACCCACTTTTTTTTGTGGGCCTGTGTAATCACAAGACCAAGCTAATTTCGTAGAGAGACCGCAACAAATGGCACATTTACCTAAGAAAATTAAAATCGCAGTAACATCGTAGCTGTCACCAAGTCTCAAGGCCGTGAGATAGGTGGTCATAGTCTAGGATGGAATCAATGCGACGAACTGGCAAAAGTGTCCTGCATTCTGAGGACACGGAGCGACCCAAGGACGATCGCCGTCTGCATTTCTCCCGGAAGTGTCTCGGCATTTCCTGGACACGCAGGGATGCTTACCAGTCTATGAACCAGTGAAAGCTTTGCACCTCCAAGAGCTAAAATTATCAGTACGACTAGCTCAACAGACCCAGTAAAAAGAAACTAATTGGGACGAATTGAGAAGAATTTGCCGGAAGCCCTCGTGAATCTTGCTTTGCGACAATCTCGAATTGAAGATGGTGGTGAATTCGTGTAAGTTCGTGAAAAGTAATAAAGTCTTCAAATATTCTATTCGCCCGAATTCAGCGAAAAATTTTTAGGGGATCTAATTCATTTGAATGCGTCAGCACGAATTATTTTCAGTGTCCGCCAATTCATTTGAATTCGCGAGATTTTAAGTCAAACCCCAATCCGCCAGAATTCGCCAGCGCGAATACAGTTGAAGACTGGCCTATTCAATCGAATTCGTAAGCTATAACCAACGCACTCAACACAAAGGATCCGTTGTACATAAATATCAATGAGTCCCGTAGCTCAGTGGTCGCCCTCTGGACTTTATACACTTGAGATCGCTGGTTCGAGTCTCGAGGCATGCAATTTTTTTTATTTCATTTCGAAATGACCTCCACCACGAATTAAGGCGAATTTACACGCATTCAATTCGCTCTGGCCTAATTTGTTTCAATGAATCAGAAAGCAGAATCTGGGCGAATTTAAACATGCTAATTCACAGCAATCCTCCCGAATTAGTTTTTTTTTACTGGGGAATATTCTGGAAACAGCCGTCGAAAATTCCTTATAAAGTCTTTTTACCTATCCATCTTGGGTGGTCGAATTGATTATCCTACATTTTCTATATTTGTTCTCCTTTTCCTACTTATTCCAGTCTCTCTCTTACAAGAGACTGGAAATTATAAAATTTAGTGGAACTTATAAAAACTGAAAATTTATATGAAATACATGAATTCTGAAAGCATTTTTTATTCTTTGTGGAGAGCGAGGTGTATGGGACATAATTTGATATGCAAAAACAGTTCACATTGACAATCTATTTTTTGGAGCACGAAAGGCTAAGGAAACGGCACAATGTCATCAAAGAATGCTGAAATTTTTTGCACGTTTTCACTTTGAAACGACACGGTGACAACAAATTGATAGCTGAACGTCCAGTAACGGCTTTATCCTAAATCCCTTGGAAGCATCAAATTTGACGTTGAAAATTCAAAAGAATAAGCTTAATTCACTTTCCATCATGTCCTCTCTTATGCACTTCACTCCCGCATGTTCGAAATATTGACAAACAGTTTAAACTTATTAAAAACATGTTTAAGTTCAATAAACAGAAAATGTGACGCTGAACAGCTCAATGGCATTCACTTACTCCGAAAATGCTCTAGAGTCTAAACCACAGTGCTCCCAACTCTCGTATTCTTTTACACAGAATGCATCGCGTCGGCAACCGGATTGGTTAAGGTTGGCGCGCTTATTTGAAATAATAAGCAATAATAAGTAAATAATAAGAGTAAAGTTATTAAAAATAATTCTTTGCTCATAAGGAAGACTTATAAAGTGAAATTGAAATTATTTATTAGATTTTCTCCTTAAAAATAAATGATCGATGTTAATTTTAAAGAAAGGAATATCTTTTTTATCCTAAATATGAATTTACAATTACTCCTAATATTCTTATGCACTTTACATTTATTATTTGTTGTGAACATTTAACTCACACATTCAGTCATTTTAAATAAACAAGCCAACAGTAGCTAATCAGGTTGGCCCTCCGCGATGGGTCATTTGCTCTTTTGTGGATGGTCGAAATGAGTGACAACAAGATGATCGTATTGTCCATCCCGGAAGGATACCTTGATTATCCCTGATAGTGAGTCTGACCTTCTTATAACAGTCAGACTGGTCATAAAATGAGAGCCTCTCCGACTATGTCAAACAAATTCTGGATGGCTCTTTAGACCATCTAGAAAAACGGACTGGCTCTCTAAATTTTGACCCTATATTTCAGTATTTTCCCAGGAGTGGTTGACCCTTCAACCAAATAGTAGAATTTTTGCCAAAAAACACGAACTTTCAACTAAAGACGAATTGATAAAAAAGTAGAAAATAGAGGAATAGGGAAAAGAGTGTGAAGAACGTCAATTTATCGATGGATCGCAGTAAACTTCATCACCAGTAAAATGTATCTCGAGCCTTGCAAAACAATTATAGGTTTAAAATTATTCTCGTATAATATAAACTGTATATTTTGAAATAAAAGTATTTTTTAGAATCCATTTTAGATGATAAAATCCGTGAGATTTTGTAATTTTTTTTTAATTTGTACTCCCTGTAACTCAATCAGTAAACTTCCACTAATAGGAATGGTTGGAGAAATGGAAGTCGTGACAAACAGAATGTTTTAATAAAAAAACACGATTGTCTAAAATTTTAAACTATTCCTTTAATTCTAGGTAGTTGAAATTATGAATCTTCGCAAATGAAGGTATTTTATTACCTAATTTAGATTTATTTTTCAATAACTCTTAAAAGATTCAAACATATAAAACTAATTATGCTTGACAATATTATTTATATGAAAATCTTAAAAATCACGGAAATCTGCTCGAATGTAAATTAGGACTATTTTATTTCTTTGTATAACTTAAATTTAAAATTTAATGAATGAATATAATTAATAAATGTTAAGATTCTTATCGGATACAATAAAAGTGTGATGATATAAAAACTTATCAATTTTGCCGTCCGACCGTTACGAAATTATTTGCCTTTTTTCACGTTCAAAACACGTCAAGAAGGATAAACAGAGATTCCGCAATCAAGAAAAATTGTCCTTCTTATCACTTGAGCGTTGGAGAAGTCCAATTACACAAGCAATATAATTCTTTTTTAGATTTCCAACATTTTTACAAGTGCTCGTAACCAAATTAAATTTGAACACGTCAATGATTTTGGGTTAATAAAGGGAAATTTATTTATTTCCCCATGCAATCCTACCAACTATGACCAATAGGTTAGATAATAATTTTTTGAAGAAAATGAAATGTGGGAGTTGATTTAGATCTATACAATAACCCTTTGAATGAATCTACAAAGCACATTCAGGAAATATCACTTATATAAAATTAACGTTAAATACATATAATATTTGTAAGATTCTCAGAAAAATTCAAAAAGATTTTTAAGGATTAGAATATTTCAACCAAAAAAAGTTTTAACTTTAAACCAAGGCAGTTGAACTTATTAAAAAAAAATAAATTTCAAAACAAAATAGTTGACTCCTGGATCAAAAAAGATTAACTGCCAACCAGTTGCATTTTTAAACAGAAAAGGTGAAATTGTTACCAAAAGAGACGATTTTTCTACAGTATAGATACATTTTTCAACATGTAAGTACGAATAATTAATAAATTAATTTTAAATCAAATAGATGTATTTTTAACCAAATAAATGAATTTTCTACCAAGAAGATTAATTTTCTACTAAAAGGGCAAATTTTTAACAAAATAGTTGCATTTTCAACCAAAGAGATCATTTTTTAACTAAAATTATGAATCTTCAACCAAATAAGTGAATTTTTATTACCGTTGTTCAACTTTTAACAAAGCGATTTGATACACACAATCGGTGTGAAAGGGAAAACGATGTTTTGGGATTTGTGTTTTCTCTTTTACGAGCACATCTGCTTGGGTCCTTTTATTTTCAAAAGACCTAAGTAGTAAACTCGTAAATGACAAGTACCTAACCCAAACCATCGTTAAAGACTACTTTCGTTTGAATCATTTCCTTCGAAAAACTAATTTTGAACGGCGCGGATTAGGAGTCACTTTTACAATTATTTTTCAAAACCAGGGTTAAATTGTATTGCCTCCGGTCCAGCTGCCGGCCAGGCGGAGGTCTCTACACGTTTCGTCGGGGGCCCTGAAAAAACCCAACCCAGGCTACGTGAAAAACTCCCGCTTTTGCAAGGCCCAATGCTGCTTTTTTCTGCTTTCATACTCTTTCCTTTCTAGTTTTGCTCTCTCATTTCTAGTCACGCGCTCTTTCTCTCTCTCTCTCTCTCTCCTTCTAGCTCCTTCCTATTCACTCGATCCTTCTTCACAAAATCTCAGCAGCCTTGCGCGGAAAAGAATTTTCCATACTTCAATTTTTCATAGTGAGCCGGCCAACTCATTGTGGAAAAGAAAGAAGTATGGAATTGTTTGAAAATTATAGAAAACCGTATTGTTGAATTCCCTCATTTATTCCAGAGAAATGCCGCCTCTAACTTTACAGCAACTAATTAAATTAACCCAAAATTGATATATGAAACGAGTTGAATAGAATATGAGATGTTAATCTCTGATGTATTTATAATATATATTATCGTATATTATTATTAAAACTCAAATTATTATGAGAAGTTGTAGGCTCCGGAAACTACGATCATGGTTCCTTAAAGCAACCAATCCCAACGCAGCTGGAACGTGTACGTCATCCACTCCTGCTCCTTCTATCCCAGAAAGTAAGCAAGAGTAGGAAATTTACGCGAGAGACTTCGTACAACACTATTCCTTGGAGTCAGGTCTCTAGCCGCGGATGACCTTACGCGGCAGACAGCACAGTTGGTGATGAAAGTTTCACGTCTGGATACTGTTTTAGAGCTGCCAATCTTTGTAGAATGTTATGAGGAACAGTGTTGACGGACCAGATGAAGTGATCCCAGAAGAACAGCCTTTTGCATCCGGCTCGCGATGGACTGAGCCTGACGCTGGCCAGCCGGGATTTTGTTGAGTTGGCTAAGAAATTAGGCTTTCATGCCTCTAAGATAGCCGATTATGAGAACTACAAGATGGACTTTGTAGCCTTGGTACAGTCTGCTCAGCTCGAAAAGAAGTGCTTGATATTTCGCCTGTTTTTCTTCCTCCTTTGCCGTACTATTAATATCGGCTGGTGCCGAGAATTAAAACATGATCTTCGTCTTCAGATCTTGGAGGACAATATCCGGCTTTGTAGCACTGATACGTTGAGTGGTGGAGAATGATAAATTCAGAAGATCTTACGCTGATGATTCTCGACAACGGACTCAAGTTCCCCCTTGGCGTATAGCACGACTGGCAATAGATCAACACCATACAAGTATCGAAGATGGTAATATAACACTTTTAGAGCCTTACGGTAGTCAATTCAAGCCATGGACAGATTGCGTCGATACCTCATTGAGTCCTGGGTAATACACCTATCTATTGACAGGTTCTCGCTGCAACCTGCCAGCCCTTTCTTGCATCCACGTTGTTCAACTAATGTACTTCATACCAGCTCGATGAATGTTGATATCCTCTCTTTATGGATGCCAGTGAATAGCTTGTATTAGGTGTTTAAACAAGCTATGGGCCTGTAGTTCTTTGGACTTGAAAAATCTCCGGTCTTAGGGATCCGTACCGTGCGTCCTGCCACTCGCCACTGCGGGATGGGTTGTTCTCCGTTTAAGAAAGTAGTGAATATACGAGCTAGATGTTAATGCGTAGGAGTGAACTTCTTTCACCAAAAGTTGTTGATTTTATCTGGCCCTGGCGCTGAAAAGTTTTTAGTTCTAGCGATAACTTTCTTCACTTCTTCGGCAGTAATTAGTGGACACTCTTCCTTTGCCTTTGGCAAAAGTTACGACAGTATGATATATCTGAAGCGTCTTCATTTAGCTGATAAGTATCTCCACATACTTGCTCCCAGAAGACTTGAATCTCTTCTCGACTAGGCGGATTTTTAACGGCACGTGACATTTCATTGAACAGACAAGAAGGATGAGTAGAAAAGGTGGAATTTTCCTGAATCCACTTTACTCGCCGTTCAAGGCGCTGTTTCGCTGTTGAAAGAGATCTTAATTTTTGCGTCCAGTGCTGCTTGATGGTCAATAGTTTACACTTGTTCAGCGTGTGATTTTCTTTCCTTAAGTTTTGAGCAAGTGCCTAACTTTTTGAGTGGATTTTTTATTTGATGTTATGTAGCTAATCACGTACTGAACATTTGATGCATGCCATCTCGCCGTTTCAATTTTGAACTGAAGCTGTGCAATACGCTCGCGAGTCTTATTCAGGCGTACTGAAGTATCCTTACTTCTACTGTCGCTAAGCAGGGAGACCGCTTTCTAGTAAACTACACAGTTCAGATTCCAGAGCTTAACATCTTCGGGAAGCAAATCGGGGAGAGCAGTATTAGCTTCAGCTAATTTGTCCACCCTGAGAAAGACTTTTTGTTGGATTTTTGATCTCCTGCTTCTCATGTTGGCATTATCGGCTATCTGCGAAGGTGGTCTTGCCGGAACGGGTGATATGTTCGCTGGAGGATGTTGCTCTTCTTCTTGCGGATAAAGAGCTTCATATCCGATTTTGCGCAAAAAGGATACTTGATCTCTCAAATACTTAGGTGTTTTTGAGCATATTCCGGGTGCATATAGACCCAACGTTCATGTAACCTCTGCATAAATCCTCTTCGCGCCGGTGAGCTTCTTTGCCAACAGGTGAGGATGTCCCTCCTGAGTCCGGGGCCATTGCCTGGTCGTCGCCTCGGTTCGCTCCTATTTCCACTCCCAACTGAACCATGGCCTCCATCCGAGAGAGGCCTATTGTGCGTGGCACCGCGCGATACTGGTGACGTAACCACATAATTCGTTGCATTGGGGAGTTAGCCCAATGCAACTGGGCTGACTGTAAGAGCCGGAGTTCTCGGGCGATGGGGTCGCCAGATCCCTACGTCATTTATTGTTATTGTTAGTGTTATTATTATGTTTTCATATATTGTTACATTAAATTACTTTGTCTGAATTTATAACCTTATAATTTTAATAGGGTATATTTCATCAATAACAATATAATTATAATGATGGTAATAATAATAATGCCTATGTTATTATTATTATGATGTTATAATATATTTTTATTTTTATATTAATTCGTCTTGAATGCGCTCGCGTTATAATTACATTAGCGCATATATTATCAATAACAATATAATTATGATGATGATAATGATATAGTCCATTATTATTATCATGATTTGCATATATTGTTTGTTTTTTTATATTCCTCCATCGTAAAAAGTATTAGGCTTTAATTATATATAGTTATCATGAGTGTGCGCCCTATTAATTAAATATCACAAATACAACCTTATACGAAGACAAATGCAACATTATTTATTGTAAACGTCTTTTCACAGTCCGGGCCCACCGGATTGGTCAGAAGTTCCCCCCTGTCTGTGTCTACCCGCCACATAGAGCAAAAGTATTTTTCCCATCTGTTTCGAAGTGTTCCAACGATTTTGTGAATTTTGTCCAACACCAGGAGCCAGTGCTGTCCAACTGTATAACTAATCAAGTGGTTGATAATTTTCAAAAACCATATACAAATATTCTGATGTACATATTCTCGTATATATTTCTTGATTTTCACTCTTGACGTTTTAATTATTGAATTTGTGCCTTATTCTCTTATTTGTGCGATTCTCTCGATTCTGCCCGGTCCGTGTCTGTCCCCTGCAACATTACTATTATTGTGCAATTTCTCTGTCCTTCTCCGTTCGAATTTGCCCACTTGCCTGCCGTTTTAAAAAGTGATACCCGTTTGTTTTATTTTCACGTGCGCTACTCTTATCGCCTTCCGTTTAACTTTCGAGTTCCTTGGAGTGAGTGTAATCTTGTACCTATATATTTTCTTTCGATTTATTTTAACCCTTCTATCCTGTTAGGCCGCTTGAACGGCAACGAGCATTCGTTGTTTTTTCCGCTCGCCGAAGCTGGATCGAGGGCCTCGCGCCTCGCTATTTGGTATTACTCGCGATCGATTTTTAACCCTTTCATTGGTCGCCTAATCGTTTTTTTATGTATTATTTTATCCTTCTATCCCGGTAGGCTGTTTGGAAGGCAACGAGCGTTCTTCGTTTGGTCCTCTCGCCAAAGCTGGATTAAAGGCCTCGCGCCCCGCTATCCGATGTATCTCGCGATCTTTAACCCGTCTTACTTATCACTGTTAGGCACTCTGGCCCTAATCGGAGGGATGCCCGCGAATTTCGTGATTAAGTGAGACCCGAATGATCCCATCGAACTCCGCATCATCGTTTATAAAAATGCTGTTCCACAGGTTATGGGCAGCCACGGGTGAAGCCAACACGAACTTCGTGCGCGAAGGAGATGCTTAGGATCCGCGGACATTTCGCAGCCGGACAAAGCGCAAACTACACCCGTTCAGCCTGAATTCGTACAACAAACACCCGCGAAAATCGACCCCGCATCGGCTGACGACGACCTCCTCGAGATCCCTCTTGAATTCTCTCTTCCTGGATCACCTGAAAGAAGTCTCTCACCCTTGCCTTGAAAAAAGCAAACCAATCTGAACCGCGACACGCCGTCATCAGGACAAACGGCCAGACTGGATTGTGAAACGCTACCATCACGAGCGAGGTTATATTATTCCGGAGAGCCTCGAGCTTTGCAAATTACCTTTTCAAAAATCGCACCGTCACCCCTTTTCCAAGCGCGTCTCGGCCTCCGCCCGTCGGCTACAGCGCCGTGTCACACTCGGACGCTCAACTTGACCGTCATTACGCCACTTCTGTGAACGGTTACCGTGTCACGCGTTCGAATAACTCGAACCCTCCGCAATAATCGGCTTCTCTTTCATGCCCCCCCCCCCAACGCTTGATGGTCGTCAGTCGCCACATCTAGACCATAACAGGTTAAATTTTTTAACTGAAAAAAGGTGAATTCTAAGAAAAAACTGTAATGGATTAAGGGTCTCTGAATTTGGTTTTTGTACCCTGCTTTCGAACTAAAGAAATTTAATCTCAGTGGGGACGTTTTCTCCTTCTGTCCATTAAATGCCTTTTTCGTGAACGACCCGGCTGTGGTTAAATTTATTGAATTCGGAAAAAATTTGCATTGTGATTTACTTATTTATTTTTGCATAGTTAATTACTTTAAAAAAGATCAATTAGCGCCTGTAATTTTATAGCTTAAATTTGGGAGTTTTTAGCTTTTGCGATTGCGGGAATTCGACTGAAAAGGGGGGCCAGAAAGGATAGACCACAAAGTAATAATGAAGAGATCCGGCGCTATTATATTTGTGGCGAAAACACAGAAAAAACAGAAGTGAATTTTTGTTGTGGGTAATTTTCAAGTAGATAAGTTGAATTTGTTTGAATCGAAACAAAACAAGATTCAATGGAGTTGATATGGTAACCATTTCCCATGTGGTGGGTAAATCTTAACACGTGAAGTTAATTTTTGTTGCAGGTAAATATTACTCTGAAATCGGTGTAAAGATAACATTCTGTTTTTTTCTGTGAAAGAGTGACAACTTTTTGGGGATTAGTTAGAGTAATAGAGCGTCAATCAAATTTAACGCCAAATAGTGGATGAGTCTTCGTGGACTAAAGATGTATTCATTGGTTTATGGAATATCCTATTCTACCTCTATCCTAGAAGATATTTCGCGCTTGCGAGTGGATGGGCCGAACGGCTCTAGCTCACTCGTTGGTCGGCCGTTTTTCTCCTTTTTGGAATGGGACGAGATTCAGCTTTAAACCAATTCGCAGGAATGTGTATTTCATGATAACTGAGGGTTAAATTCATATCTAAAATGTTGCGACTAATTGAATATTATTTAAAGCTGGAACTCATATGACAACTTTGAAAACGTATTTAAATAATGCTCAATACATTGTTTGATTAGCCACGATAAACCTGGACGAGTCTGAAGAAAATGCATTTTTATTTAAGTGGCATTTTGAATTCCAATTTCCAATCTACAAGAATGAGCTGGGCGGCCTATTCTTAGAAAAGCAGAAAATTAAAATCAAGAACGTCGCTTTAAAAGAAAATTGATGATCGTGAAATACAGTTATCAATTTGTGGCTGAATAACTACTTTGTGTTTGGCATCGTTTTTTGCCTCGATAAGATGAATATTTTGTCTCGCGAAAGGTCTTCGGTGAAATCGCTCATTCAGAGAATTTTTGTTCTTTATCAGTATATTCACGTTTTTATCTACATACATTTAGTATTAATGTTTCAAGCTGTCCATCAGTTCTAAGATTTGTGAATGGATACAAATCACAACATAAGTATTTCCAATTACGTATCCAATCCCTTCTTCTCTCTCAACTCCTACTTAACACTCTCCTGGTAAATGCGCATGTCCACTTGCCCGACTTTCGTAAAAGCGAACATTAGGTTAACTCAAGAAAAAATTTGAAACTAGAAAAGCAATTGGAGCGAAAGGTTTATTCTGGAAATCACAAGATCATAAGATCGTTAATTACGCGCGCCGATATTAAATAATAAGTGCGTATGGCGTGGGTCCTTTGCAGGTAATATTGTTACCTTTTCTTATTTTTATCACTTTTCTCCTCGCTCGTGCAGGGTGAATTTCTTACTATCTCATTTAGAAGAAGTTGTGCGAAAAAATTTTTTGTAATCGATCTTTGAAATAGAAGGAGAGTCCATTTAAAATGCATCTCATTATAAGTTTTTTATTATAAGTACTATTCAACAGTTCAAATCCTCTGAGAGAAATTTAGTTACAATCTCTAACCATACAAAATCCGCAATCTTTCCCCAGTGCGTGAATCCACAATCCATTGATTTTTCAATTATTATCTAAATTTTAAAATGAATCTTAATCGTATAAATTTCACTCACTTGCAATCTTGAGCTTTTATTGAGTATGGATCTCTAGACAATTACATAACATGAAAATTCTTGCTTGAAAATGTCTGCTCCTTTTACAAACTAATTATTCTAAAGAATAATAACATATATTATGTAACTTGAAACAAAGAAACCAATTCTTGTGCCTAACATTTAAATTCTGATGTCCTACCAGTACTGGATCGAATTTGTACTTTTGGTTACAATTTAATGAATAGAACACAGTAAACGCAGACTGAACGAAATTCACAAGGATAATAAATATCACTAAAATAAGTTTGAAATGCATCATTACTATTTCTAAAAATAATATTCAGTAAAGCTATATATATATCCCCGGTTAAAGCGATAATGTTATAGCACGCTCTACTCTGTAATTCATCATGATTTTACGGTGATAACCTACTGGAATCTCATCGGTTTCTGCACGAGTCAATTTTGTTAAATTGCCTCTTTCCGTGTTTATTTTTGCCCGCCTTTTAGTAGCACTAAAAAATGCATAGATACCAGAAAGAGAATTGAAATTCCTTAATATTGCAAAGATGTAATTATTGGATGTTGATAATACAATTTGTTCTTGTGTTGACACAGGCCTATATTTACCCCTTTCTGACATGATTTCAATTGGCATATCGGCCGGAAAAGTGTACTTTCGAAGTTTGAATATCCGTTGCGGATTTATAAGGGAAGTTAGCTGAATAAATTCAAGTTCTTCAATTCCACATCCGTATCCGTCAGGAGAAGGAAGCCTTATAGCTGGAGCTATGGATCTGGAAGGAGAAGGCCGCCTGGCAGTAGGAGATCTGGACCTGTCACGAAGAGGAGTTTCGGCAGGAAAAAGACACCTCTCAGGAGAATGAATTCTTTCAGAAGAAGAAGGTTCGCCACGACGAACATTAGGAGCAGGGTCACGATTAGGTAAAAATTCGAACGGTGTACTTAACTCTGCAACACGGAACAGATGATTAGCTTTTTTTTAACATTTTCCGAACCGTAAAAACAGAAAGTTCTCCCCCGAGTCACACCCGATACTTTTTTTAACATTTCCTATGATTCAGACACTTTTCATACCTGTGGGTCGGTTTTGCAATCTAGTTTTTCGAAGCTGCAGAGCAAAGAGGGACAAAGCTGATTTGCCAGCGGAGGCGTCATTTAACATTTATTGAAGTTTAACCTATTGTGAAAATTATGGTGGCACAGAAACACAATATCACACTCAATATGAACTTGGTTTAGCAGTTCCAACAACTGTGGATATGGCGCCACTGTATCGCTATACAATCCTCCTTACAGACATCCACCTTTAAAGAAACATAGTCTGTCGTCGACACGATATTCGCACACTAATGTGAATACAAGCCATATTCTTTCGATGACCTAATTTCTCTACCCCCTGGGGAGTAGAAACTACGTTCTACTCACACCTCTCGAAGAACGACATTTTGGGCCCGCTCCACAGGCATGAAAATGGGCCGGAATCATAGGGGTGTTATAGAAACTATATTTCGTATTTATTCAACATTATAAGTAAAATGAGCGTTTTCGTGGTGCAGTGGTTAGAGGTTTGAGTTTTCTCGCATCCTGGTGTCACGTCCTGTGGCGTGTTATAACAAAATTATTTATACTTATATTGTTAATCATCGCTTTACTTATAGTCATAATTTATATTAATAATTATGAAAGAATAGGATTATGTTCTCATAAAAATGCACAAACACGTGCAAATTCATTTTTATCCATCATGATAAAATCAATAGTCTGAACTACTTCAGATGTAGACACCTGGATATCAATCGATTTTGATTGTTACGATTTGCGTTGTCACGATTTTCGTTGCGATGAGAATGAAATCCAACCTATATGAACCTAGGATCAGAATTAGAGCATCAGTCTATCTCCAAATTTAAAATCGGACGGAAGATAAAAATTTTGGAGATTAAATTAAAATCAGTTAGTGTTGTACTTCGGAAATTCAATCGAATTAAAAATTGATTAGAATTTCAGTTTTCTAAAGGAAAGTAAAACTCCAGAAATAAAGATCCTTTTGACAAGTACCATTGTCAACCATCATCCACCTCGAGTACCAGCAGAGGAGGTGAGCCTACCTGACGACTAATACATTCCTTTGACAATTCCTCATTGTAAACCATTACTACGGTCAATCACCAGGAGCACATTAGATGATACTTCTACACCAATGGGGACGGCGACTGACACTTGTGGCCGCTAGGGTCGCTAGTTCGCGTGGAGATACACAAGACGACGGTTCCAACGGTGGTGACGTCTGCTATTCGCATTAAATCAGTCCTTCCTAACTTAGCGTTAAGGTGTTAACTTAAAGCACTATTTTTGAAATGCCAGGTGTGCATGCGGCCATTGGGTGTAAAAATAAAGAAGCAAATCGCTTTCCAAATAACAAAAAACTAAGGAAACTGTAGATAATGCCTTGCGCCTGCCTACAAGGTATATCTGCACTCACGGTGCTGCCCTCTAACCTGAGCTGGACAAATCGCCGTCCCCATAATCACCTGGACCAGTAACAGTACCTTTGTCAGTGAACGAGAAGAGTATTCAACCAACTCGGAAAAACTAGTTCGTCAAGGAATCTTCAATTAATCCAGTGAATCCTCAATCAGTTACTCGCCCAGTTTTGGAAAGGGGTTAATAGTAAACAAATTGGAATATATAATCGGTCAGTTTGAATCAATGAGTTCAAAGCTGATAATATTCAAATTTCTTAAAAACTCGTCATTAAGGTCTTCCTTTATTTCAAGGTGGAGATCTGGATGAGGAGTTTCTGCTATCTGAGAGTCTCCAGTGCATATAACATTTAAAAGGAAAGTCCAGTAAAGTAAAGCGAAACCAAATTAAGCAACATAATCATTTTTTTTTTAAATTCAAATCAGCTATCTCTCTTTCAATTTTGTAATTTCCTATATTTAATAAACTTAAATATTCTGTATACAATTGTATTCCAATTTATTTGTAGAATATTTGTGCGGTTATCTTGATCTTCGGAAGTTATTCTCATCCCTGTTTCGAAGTCCTAGATTTCGTTCAAAAACGAGAAATCCTTTTCAAATAATTATTTTCAACCAGGTAAGTTTGTTCTCTTCAAGACGTAACACTGTACCGAAGAAATTTTATTTTTTGAAATTGAATTCTTTGTACTCAGCTGCCTTCAAAAGTTTTTCCAAATGCCTCTATATCTAAGGCTCACTGCACATTTTTTGGGAATCTTTCTCCAGTTAGTTTTCTCTGTGTAGTGGAAATTTATCTGTTTGAGATTATTTTTGCTCATTTCGAGTATATTCGAGTGTTGAGCTGAATTTTCATCCATATAACACGAAGATTTTTATCATCGTGATTTGCAAAATTACTTAGGGTCGGGTTTCGGGTTCGCGTCCTGACACAAAACACCGAAAACTCGAAAACCCAAGCTAGAACGAAACATCAATTTGAAATTTGTTTCGAATTTTCCGAAATTTTCGAAGACTTATGGTAAGCTACCATAAACTACTGCCAAGGTGACTGGAATTTACAGGAAATTTTATTACATTTTTTAATTGAACTGAAAATTTAAAAACTCAAAGCTTCAAAATTTAAGGAATTTAAAATTCTAAATGCTAATCAGTTCAGGTTTAAAAAAATTAATCTAGCTGTCAGAAAAACTCAAAAAGTGAGGAATTGTAAAAATGCCTATAACAGAAAAAACGTGTTAACGTATATCAATTTTCCATTACAAATTATACCTTTTGGTGACGGCAACTCACTGGAATTTTTTCAGATAAAGAAACAAATTTTATTGGTACCGTGGAGTTTTTTAATCTTTTGACATTTTGCAGTTTTTGACATTCATTCTACAGTTGCAAACATTTTAGGAAAATTATTTTCGCAGGTCAATTAACATTGATTTTCAAAAAGACGACGGTAGGAACTTTAGTTTTTTTCTTTTTCTTTCTTTTATTTCGGAAATTATTCTTTCGATTTTCATGCAACTGGGCATGCAAGGGGGTTTGAGGTCGTTGAATTCGAATATAACCCTAAAATTATGATTTTCAAAAATTTGTATCCAATATTGAAATATCAATATGAGATTTAATTCCAGTCAGAAAGTCCCCGTCCCGAAATGGTTAAAAAAGAGTTCCAGTGTTCAGCAGGAACTTTTTTCATCAGTTTCACTTATACATTCTTACTTGCTACATTTCTTGCTTTTGTCACGTGGTCGTAACTAACTATTATTATGTATATATGTATAAAATTATATCGAATTATTTAATATTAAATTTAATCTTCTACTACATAATACATCGTACATCCCGATCGCTGCTGACTATACCAACCACCCTATCACGCTTATCGAATAAGGGATATATAATGGGGACCCCAGAGCAAGTGGAGCATAGTATTTTTTTGCCGAATGTTCAACGAGAGATTTATAGTTACAGAGTCAATTAGTCATCATGTAGCAGTCGTTAAAGCTAGTTCTTCTACTTCTTCTACTCATTCATCTTCATCCGTGTTTCGCTGAGTCTTCATCCTCAGGTTCTTCTTCATCCGCCTGTCTTAAGAAGCCTCGGTGGCTAAGACGATAGCGCGTCGGACTTCTATGCAGGAGCTCTGGGGTTCGTTCCCTGAGCCAGGTACCAATGGAAATTTTTCTATGCACTTCTATCGGGGCTTCGGTGGTTCGGAACCCACCTTAAACTGTGGGTCCCCTCAGAAAAAACTGGTATCGTACCAAGGTGGGGCTTCATGTCGAGGGACTAGCCTTGGAGGTCGAAGCCGATTCTGTGAACACTCGAAAATGAGTCAGCGTTCTTCTTGCGCTTGGGGGCTCCTACAGGAGGCACCACGCTCGATGGTCGCTGGCCGATTTCGAGTAATGAAAACACACACAAATACACTTACATAACACACCAGGACAGTGCTTCGTATCTGTGCATCTACCTGATGACCTCAGAGGGATCGCTCCGTACACCCTAGCCTGCTAGGGAGGCTGCCGAATGGCAGAGTGGGTGAGGATCACTTTGCCTGATCAACAAAGGAGGACGTCATTTACTGTGCGATAGGTATGCCTGGTACCTGAGAGGTATAATCTCAGAACGTTGATGACAACGAAAACCCACCGAGATCCAAAAAACACTCGGCGAAGGATGGCCGGATTCGTAGTACTGCCTTGAGAATAAACACGGGTATGGCACAATAGGCTTTATAGCTTGAGCGCCAGGGGTCCCCCCGCCTACATTACAACTAACTAACTAACTAACTACCAGCCTGTCTTCAGTCTATACTGGACAACAGTTCGTTTTCGGTTTACGAATCTACGTCGCCTACAATCAGTACGGGATTACTCTGGAGGGCAGAGCTGAACTGTTAAGCTGGATAAGGACTCGAACACCGACACGGAATTGACACTGAAGATTCCAATTAGAGACTGACGAATATCGACGATTAATTAAGACTGCTTAATTAATTATCGATATTCGTCGGTCTCTAATTAAAATCTTCACTGTCAATTCCGTGTCGGTGTTCTAATCCGTGTCCAACTTGAATCAGACGACCTTGGAACCCCATGTTTTTGAATCCACAGAAGCTAAAGTCATTCATGTAATTTGTCCGATAAATTACCCCGATCCGCTGTGGACAAAATCGAGCATCTTAGGGACTAATTGGCTGACGTTATGTTGTTTATGATGCAATAGTAGACTCAAAATTTTACCACATTTTTGCAACATTAAAATAAGTGTCATTAATTTTAAAAACTTACCGGCACAACTAATTTTTTTTTTTAATCTGAAAACTGTTCAATAAGTTTCTTTTTCTAAGAGAAAAAAATTAGCTAATTCAGATTTAGAAAGTCATATAGGTTATTACAATTTCTCTCCGCCACATGGGGAAAATGAAACTTATGGCAAGCTACTATTATTATTATTATTATTATTATTATACCATTAAGCCATTTCCCTTTCGGGGTAGGCGTGACTTGCTCGGTAATTCAAATAAATAAAAATTAGTGTAAATAATTATGTCAAACTGCAACTCGAATAAATTATAATTATGCTCAAAGGTAAATACGAATTATAAGAATAGCTTTTATAACTTGATTTCCGGTGAAACGAAATTTGAGGACAAACATTCTCATCGCGCGCTGCGCGCGCGTCTCACAAATTTAAGCGCGCCTGGGCGTGCATCTGTCAGATCTCGCGCTTCGCGCTCGCTAATATATTTATCTGGCGCTTCGTGCTCGATATTGTATTTACCTCGCTCTGTGTGCTTGGTATTTGTACTTCATCCACATTTGTGCAAATACCTTTTAAAATTAAGGGTCAAACCACCGACAAGTATATTTTGGTGATTGTGAATTCTCTTTTGTTAAAGCTCCTTCGGCTTTAAAGAACACATTCTCATCGCGTATCTCGTGCTTTGCACTCGATTTTGTCCGAAATGCGAACTCGAGTGCTGTACTAGTGAATTTCGGTATACAAGTGGAAACGGTTTCGGTATTCGAAACGTAATGAATCGGCGTGGATTCATTTGTCGTAGCAAGCGATTAAAAGAGCAATTTAAAGTAAAGATATTATTGTATTTACCAACGGGATCAGGATTAATCGCGAAGATGAAACACAGGAAACGAATCATGGTCCACATTCTTTTTAAAATAAAAAAATCCGCTTTTGAAGAAATTTCAATATGGGTCTACCTGTCCAGGGTTACGCTAGTTGTAAAGTTATATATACATGCCATAAAAAATCGAAGCTTAGTGGGTGGGGGGAGGGGTCATAATTACTGGAAAAAGGCGTCTCGTATTTTCTGAACGCTTCAAGATTTATGACCTCATTATGTAAAATTCAGAGGGACTACAATTCATTAATACTAAGTGAAAGATCAGTATTTGTTGAGGAATATAATGTGTTACATAATAATACGTTTATCATTTCAAATTGAAAGTCTTAATACTTGAACAATTTTCAGTGCTTTTTTCAAGTTCGCGAATTCTAAATGCACTAAGTTTAAAATTGGTTGAATTTATAATATTATATTATGGTTTACAATTGAAATATAATTAAAAATTAATAATGTCCTGACACATTATAATAAAGTATCGAATTTTTTGCATGAGACAGAAAAATTTTAAGTAAACAATTTTTTATTCGAAAGAGGGAAAATTTTATCAATGAATTTATATACTTAAAAGGGAAAGAATATATTGCCAGCATTCTCCAGGTTAAATCAGAGAAGACTTAAGGAGTAAAAAAAAATTCATCTGGAAGGAAGAACGTCTCAAGAGAAAAAAACATTTCTAACTTGCTAAACAAAAAATTCTTAAATCAAAATTTTTTCATTGAGAAAGGGAAATTTTTAAAAGTAACACATTTTTTTACTCATTTGTGCAGTTTTTATTTAAATACTTAGAAACTTCTCTGGAAGAAGAACTTTTACTTGAGAAAGCATTCGACAAACCAGGAATTCCAAAATTGAAAAAAAATTACAAGATAGCAGTCAGTCGAATTTTCAAAAATGTTTTACTTTCATACATTTTGAACAAAATCGTTCTGAACTTTGCCGAAAAATCAAGTTTATCTTAAAGCATTTTGTAGATAATAGAACTTGAAAAATGTATGGAAAATAAACGATGGTGGCCATAATAGTTTGGAGGAATCAGTCAGTTTCGAAAATTTTCAAACGAAATCTGTTGAAATTTCTAAAGAAATTAAATTTTTTAGTTTCGTTACAAGCTAATTACTCTCATATTTTAATATTAGATCAAACGAGATAGAGGAGAAGCCCCCCATAATTACTTTTTTTTTTAATCTTCCTTTCGTGGAAACCATATTTTTTGCGATTTCGAAAATCCGTTCCAAAATCTTACAGACTATTCCTAAAATTTGTAAGCTTGATTTTCTACGTACATGCATAATTTAAAAAGTAATTTTAATTCTTAAACTCAAAACTTTTTTTGGTTTAAAAAAAAAACTTCTTCGTGACAATTTAGGAAAAGAGCGCGGCGCGTCGTCCATCCTTTTAGGATGATGTTTGAATTTAATGATTTAATACATTTAATAAATATCAAGATTTTTATCAGATACAACTAAAACGTGGTGATGTGAAAAATTTTCATTTTTGTCTTCAGAAAAAAAATGTAGGTTATCATTACTTAATGCTTGGAGAAGGCTGTAATTACACAAGCAATATAATTATTTATCAGAGTTTAAACATTTTTACACGTGTTGGTAGCAAAATTAAATTTGGACGCGTTAGCAATTTTGGGCTGATGAAGGAAAATTTACTTATTTCCCCAGGCAATCTTGCCAACTATGATCTATGGATTAGATAATTTTTTGAAGCAAATGTAACAAAAAAATGTATGTTTCTAATCTTTCAACAAAATAGTTTAATCCTCAACTAAAAAAGATGAATTTTCAACCAAGAAGATGAATTATCTGCCGAAAAAAACTAACTTTCAATAAAATACATGAATTGTGAATAAAATAGTTACATTTTCAACCAAGGAGATGAATTTTTAACTAAAATCATGAACCTACAACCAAAAATAAATTTATAGTAAATTCGTTCGGTCTTTAACCAAGCAGTTGAATTTTCAACCAAGGCTGCTGACTTTCTGGTTTCTACAACTTCAATAAAGGGGCTTCGAAGTTCGTTTTCTTTTTGTTTGCTGATTTTCTGGTTTCTCGAAATTTGACAAAGGGGATTAAAATTTTGTTTCTGTTCGCTAATGACTTTCTGGCTTACAGTAAGCTAATAAAGGAGCTTCGAATGTATTGTTGTTGGCTGCTGATTTTCTAATTTCTCGAATGTCGATGAAGAAGCTTAGAATTTGGTTTTTGTAGGCTTCTAAATTTCGGGTTTCTTGAACGTTGATAAAGGAGTTTCGAATTTGCAGCTCCGTGGTTTATCGGACATCGAAGAATTTTGTGGAAAAGGATGCTGGACTCAAGTACTTGAAAAGTATATTTCGATACGAGAGGCCAAACGGGAATTTTGGTCACTGCGAGTGTGAAGGCGCCGCGTGAACCCGCTGCGAGGCGGAGGAGAACGTAGCAGAGCCCCCGCAAGACAAAAAAATATCTCCCAAAATGTTTATCTTTCCTAAAAATAAAAGAAAACATAACCTCTCCCAAAACGATGTTCACATAGTAACCGTTTACGACGCTGGATGGCAACCGGTGGCCAAAATGTTTTGGTAACCGTGGAGGCCATTTTGCTAACCGGTGATAGCGTTTTGGTTATCGATGTTGGAGATTTTGCTCGTTGCTTTCGCGCACAGTGCGGAATCGGCCATTTTCGATGTCTGTAAACGGTGGGAAGACGAGGGTTTTGCATGTATGTATAGAGAAGAAAATGTTCTGATTAAAAAAACTCCCGGTTGTCTGTAAAGTCTAAAATGTATGCATACCCTTGAATTTCCCTACATTGGCTCACTTTTCAGGTATGGTCAGGTCTGACCCGGCTTTATTTTTTCTACTACTTTTTGCTCTGTGCACTGACCTCAGTTTGGGTGAGCTGTCTCTGGCAGGGGTCTTTTATCCATAAACAGGTCAAAATAAGGACATTTAAAAACTTTTAATTTTGCATCTAGCGACTTCAAAATAGCATAATCTGCATCTGCGAACTTCTCCGATTCCAATGATATATTACTTGCCTAGAAAAGTTGAAAATTTGAAAGAGTTTAATTTAAGACACTGCAGCCCAATTTTCAATTTAATGCTTAATGCTTCTTAAATTTTCAACATTTGTAGACAAATTTTATGTCTTTGGAATCGGAAAAAGCCGCGGATTCCAAATATGTTACTCTCAAATCGCTGATAGCAGAATTAAGAATTTTTTAATTACAATTTTTTTCCCCCATTTTCCAACAAAGGCCCCCTGAGGGAAAGGTTGGTCTGACCAAGCTCGCAGGTATCTATACTCTGTTTCCCGAGAGAAGGTCCTACAGACGCGCATGGGGGTTGTGGTTTCTTTACCCTTTTTTTTACACCTAGTTTCTTCATTTCTCTTCTCATTGGTTCCTTGGTCCGAGTTGAATATTTATTACATTTCTTGGGTTTCTTTCTCAAATGTTTCAAAAGATTTTTACCAGATGTTAGCCATAAAAGAAGAGGACCTCACCGCGTGCAAGTCTCGAGTTACAGGGGACAACGGAAAATGGACAAAAATTAAGAAATTAAAAATTAATAATTCTCCAATCACTGGCTTGACAGTAGTAATATATTCGGAATGTGCACATTATTCCGATTCCAACGACATGTAATTTGTCCTTAAAGATTGAAAATGGGAGAACTAATCAATATTAAATTAAATATTGAGCTAAAGTTTCTTCAATTAAACTTCTTCAAATCTTCAACTTTTCGAAGCAAGTAATATATCATTGGAATCGGAAAAATTCGTAGATGCTGATTATATTATTTTAAAATCGCTAATTGCAATTTGACAGTTTTTAAATTTCCTTCCTGTGACCTGTCTGTGGGCAAAAGACCCCTGCTGCGGTAAGGTCGCCGAAACAGATATCAGTGAAAAACCAGACTGTCGACCAATGTCGTAAATCAATCAAGAAAAGAGTTTTTCATGAAGTTGAAGGTCTTCACTTCGGATTGGCTGAAACATGTCAAAAAATGCCGCCTTCTTGAAAAAATAGACTTTTTTCGATAAGAAGAAAATTTTCAGAGATATAGCATTTATAATATTAAAAAAATCAATCGAAAATGAAAAGTTTAATCCAAACAACGCACGATATGACAAAAAGTCGAGAGAAGCTAAAGAAGAGAGAAGTTAAAGTTCAATAAACAGCAAATGTTGAAGCAAACGCTGAACGGCTCAATGACAGTCACTCACTCCGAAATTGTTCTGCACCACGATGCTCCCAACTCTCGTATCCTTTCACACTGCATCCATCGCGTCGACAACCGGATTGGTTAAGGTTGGCGCGCTCATTTGAAATGATTAAATGTGAAAAGCAATTTTATACAGCAGATAATAAGAGTAAAGTTATTAAAAATAATTCTTTGCTCACACGAAGGACCTGTAAAGTCAAATTCAAATTATTGTTTAGATTTTCTCCTTAAAAATAAAGGATCGATTTTAATTTTAAAGAAAGGAATATCTTTTTTATCCTATATATGAATTTACAATTATTCCTAATATTCTTATGCACTTTAAATTTATTATTTGTTGCGAAGGTTTGACTCACACATTCAATCATTTTAAATAAACAAGCCAATGGTAACTAATCAGGTTGGCCCTCCGCGATGGGTCATTTGCTATTCCATGGATGGTCGAGATAAGTGGAAACAAGATGATCGTATTGACCATCCCGAAAGGATACCTTGATTATCCCTGACAGTGAGTCTGACCTTCTTATAACAGTCAGACGGGCCATAAAATGAGAGTCTCTCTGACTATGTCGAAAAAATTCTGAAAGGCTCTTTAGACCATCTAGAATAATGGACTGGCTCTCTAAATTTTGACCCTCTAACTTTGACCATCCATTTTTCTCCGTGTGGAATTAATATGACAATTTTGAAAAATGATTTAAATAATGTTCAATAAAATTTTTGTTTTACAACTGTTAGCAATGTTCAGGGAAACTAGCGCATAGAAACAAATAGAATTTTCATCTTAACCACTTTGCACTTATTTAGTTAGAACGACCTCGTTGGGCGAGAAAAATCAATCACAACTAAGGATTCTGAAGAGTAAGAATATATACGAAATATTGGAGAAAACGAACAAACTCTGATTCCCAATATTTCTTTATTAGTTAGGTTAAACGAAAAACTAATTAGGGCCAATTTGGTTTCCTACCAGTATTGGATCGAATTTGTACTTTTGGTTACAATTTACTGAATAGGACATAGTTAATAATATTGAAATAAGTTTGAAATGCAACACTCTTTTAGTGAAAATTAAAATAATGTTTCGTATAATCCAGATCTGATTTTTCAAATTAGACAAATTCTATGAATAATAAACTCAAAATTATATGCAGTAAAGGCTAAAATAGCTCTACTCTGTAACTCGTCATGATTGGGTGGTCGACACCTATTGGAGCGTCTTGGACCTCTACTCTAGTGAATGGTATAACTGTGCCGCTTTCTATATTTATTTTCGCCCGCCTTTTAGTGCGAGCATCATATGTATACATTCCATTGAAACTCTTTAATGTTGAAAAAACGTCACCATTGGATGTTGATAATACAATTTCTTCTCCGGTTGGTATAGGCCGATAGGTATTATTTTCTTCTTTTAGTTCAAGTGGTTTATCGGCAGGAAAAGCGTATCTTCGAAGTTCGAATATCCGGTGCAGATTCATAAGGAAGTAAGGCGAATAAATGCCAGTTGTTTAGTTCCACATCCATGTCTGTCAGGAGAAGGAAGCCTTATAGCTGGAGCTATGGACCTGGAAGGAGGAGGATGCCTGGCGGAAGGAGAACTGGACCTGTTATGAAGAGGAGGTGCGGCAGGAGAAAGACAATTTTTAGGAGAATGATTTCTGTCAGAAGAAGAAGACGGTCGGCCACTAGAAACACCAGAAATAGGACGGTCATTAGCGAAAAAGTCGAACTGTTTGGTCGCTTGCAGACAATAAATTCATATTATTTTCTTCATCTTAATGTATTAGCTCATCTAGAAAAGTAGAATAGTATTAAGATTCCATTTTCGTATGTATATTATCAGTGAATAAATACAAACTAGCGCAACCGCTTTACAGACCGCCGCGTAAAGCGCCGTCTTACTAAAGCCGGACGCTGCAACTGGTGAGCGGTAGTTGGAACGCTCGGCCATCTAACGGGTGTTATACCAGTTTCCGACACGGGCCCTTTTGTCTCAACTGTCCGCGCTGGGAGTACCTCAGGGAATCCGATCAAGATGGGAAATGAAAGTTCGAGACTCGCGTCTTCTTGAGAACGCTTTAAAAGTCGAGTCTTTCCAAAACTGCTTTAAGAGTAGTGTCTCTTCGAGAGTACCTGATTCATAACCTTCAATCTTCCAAAGTGGTAATACCCACTAATCGATTTCCTTACGACTACAATCGCCAGCCAGAGTAAATAAAATTGTTTGTTTGGTTTCACCAATTTATTGAACGAATAGAAAAATGCCATTTGTCTTGTAACATGATTTATAGACCCTTCTAGTCAAGTGGTTGTTAAAGTAGTTTCTTTAAAGTTGTACCCCCTTCTTTAAAACGAGCGGTTTCATAATGCAGTATATAGAGTATTAAGTTTTAATCCTAAGGGTCCAACGATCGGATCCTGATACCGAAGATACTTTTTTTCACTTTCCTCAATAGAATTCGTTTTACACAACTGCATTTGAAAGTTCCTCCAAATGCCTCTATGTCTCAGCTTTACGAAAGTTTTTGGGGAATCTTTTTCCAATTAATCTTCTCCATTTAAGGAAAATTCATCCTTTTGACTTTGTTTTTTCTCATTCTAAGTATTTTCGAGTGTTGGGCTGAATTTGCATCCATCCGTCAAAACTATTTTTTCCTTCGAAATAATGATAAATTTTACTGAATCAACTTCTTGAATACGAGTGGACGAGATTTATGTTTAAAGTCAGAGAGTTAAAAATTCGAAGTCGTGAAAATTGAATTATTCTAAAAAGCTCCTAAATAAAATAATTTCAAATAGGGCGTATCCAAAATTCAATTATTTGAAATTTCCATTAAAAGCCAAGTCTAACAAGAAGCTTTTGAGAAGGGTAACATTTCAATAATAGACCATTTTTCTGATAACTTTCTTTCGAATTATTAATGTGCACTTTCGAAGTTACAAAAAAATTGATAATTAGACATTTTAACAAAAGGCCATTTTCTGTAAATTAGGTGCAGGTTTCTTTTTAAAAGACCCCATTATAGCGGCCAGTCGAGATAAAGACAAAAGCCCTTCATAATGAGTTCCTTTTACATCTTACTTTCGTGGTATTCATTTTTGTGTGTTTTTGAAAGTTTATTTCAAAGTCTTGCAGGCTTTTTTCAAAACTGAGACGTCTAACATCAACAAAATGTTTACCTTTTGACGTTGATTTTGAAATTTAATGATTAATTATAATTAATAGGCAGCAAGATTCTTATCGGATACTATTTGTTTTTTTAAGTTTTTTTGGTTTATTTGTTTTTAACGGTATGTAAATATAAATTTTTCTGCAAGTATCCAGATAATTAACAAAAAAATTCAAGATTTCAGATATGTCAAATCAAAATTACAACAAAAAATTTCATTTTCAATCAAATCTTCAACGTCAGCAAAATTTCTGACATCAACGAACATATCCCATTCTAGGCAGAACCTGACTGCTGCGATGCGAGCATTATTTCTGTTCGCCAAGACGGCCAGAGCTTCCGCATGTTAAGCAATAATCGTTGCGAAATTAAGCGGAGCGCCTCCCCAACCGCTGCAAGAACAAGCTACAGTCGAAGAAGAGAAAGCCCCATTAAGACCAATCGTGGAAACCAGACTCCCCCTGATTTCAGGATAAGGAGGAACATTAACATGCAGATTCCTTCTAAGCCCCAAGATCTGGCTAAAATGGAGGCCAGCCTTAGCGAGGATCTCTCGGAGGGATCCGACCTCTGTACCATCAATTGTTTAGTTTATGGTGCAGCTTTGGCTTATTCCGATCGAAAGATAAAATCGACGATGGATCAAAAGACCAAAATGCGCTTGCATCAACTGAACAAGAAGATTGGCTGAGCAAGACAGAATGCGTCCCGTGTTCAGTGTGTGATTGCCTAAATAACATTTGGTAGGCCTTTTACGGAAAGAGTCCGAAAGTTCGCCAACGAACTGATGATCTACCATCTCAAACTGAACGAGTTAAAGCAGCTGACTATCGAGCAACACACTGTTGAAAAAATATAAGTATTATCTGATACAAGGAGGGAAATATGGGAACGGCGACTGACATTTGCAGCCGCTAGGGTCGCTAGTCAGCGTGGAGATACACAAGACGGTAGTTCCAATTATGGCAACGTCTGCTATTAGCATTAGATCATCCTTTATAACGCACTATTGATGTGTTATTTTAAAGCACTATTTTCGAAATGCCAGGTGTGTATGTGGCACTGAGATGTAAAAATAACGGAGCACATCGCTTTCGAACCAACAAAAAACTGAGGAAACCGCAGATGATACCATGTACGCGCGTACAAGGCACGTCTCCACCTTCGATGCTGTACTTTAAGCTGAGCTTGACAAATCGACGTCCCCACTCCCCATATCCCTATCTCTGTCAAAAATCTGCTCATGCCCGAGAAGGTCAACTCCTTCTGGAGATAAATTCACGAGGTTCGGCACACCTTGGGGGAAGACACTAAGGGCATCATACGCTTCATGCAGCTATGTGACAACCTTATCATATCTGAGAACCAATCAGTGCTGGTGTTTAGACGCACTGTGCTCCCACCAAAGAAAGGCGACTTCTCTTAACACGATGTATAAGATCTTTAGAGCCATCCTGTATGACCAGATTGTTCGGACAATTTGAACTGTGTGGGGAGTGATTTACGAACAACGAGGGTCGAAAAAAATGTAGCAGCCTGCCGAGAGAACCTGCTAATTGTCAGGTGTATCTGCAAAGAGGCAGCACTCCACCAGCGTTGTCTGTCGATGGCCCGGATTGCCTACCGGAAAGCTTTCGATTCAACCTCCCATAGACTCATCATCTGTCTGTTGGATGGCTTAAATCTTCATCCACAGATAGTGATATGCAGAAATGAGCCTTCTATTTTTCCTCACGCTACTGCCTCTATTGCTGGTACTTCCTAAATTCCAAGGGTGCTTCTGCAGCAAAACTAAATATCGAAAGCATAAGGTCACCCATGTATTTCACATAGACGATCTCAAGATCTATTCTGGAAATGCAGAGCATCTAAACCAAACCTTTAGTCCGTTCGCTACTCGTCAATCCTAAGTATTATCGCCATCGTGTCACCTAGTGCTCTCTCCTAGCCCTGAAACCACTTCGCCAAGGAAGGTCTCCAGCCGCACCACCACGGCCCTTGCCATGTAATATTTTTTTGGCAATGATGACAGAGACACTACAAGTATTTTCCGTGGTTCATATTGCTTAAAAATGAAGTTTAAGTTTCAAAGAGAAACAAATAGTTTACACTCGTCGTAAGACAGAAAATGCAAGTCATCGTGGAAGTTAAGAATTCATAAATTTACTGAATAAGGTTTAGTATTCTTAAGGTAACCGATAAGGTCCTCTGGCGCTAAATAATTTAAACGAAAAACTGTTCCAGCTTAAGAAGAGAGAACCTTTTATTAAAGATTCAAACAAACTAATTAATGGTGAATTAGGTCAAGATATTGCAATTGCGCGATCAATCAGTCCAAAAATCATACCTTTTTATGTGACCAAGGATGTTCCGAATTCTAATTCTAATATCTACCTGACCATGTAGGCTTTCGAAACCAATTTGTGATTAAGATACCATTTGAGTTTCTGACGACAGAGATATCCAAATTGATGAATTAGTGAATTGAAGTAGATTATGGAAAGAGTTACAAGTTTATAATTTGAGACCAATATATTGTTTAGGAATAATTAAGAAGATGTCATCCAAATACCGCCTATAAATAATGGCCGTAAAAGAATGATTATTAAGGCATTGTTTTACAAGTGTTACATTCACTAGATCAGATACTTCATCCCTAGGAATTAAAGTGTACAGTGCGATGTTATCCCATTGTTCGTGTATATAATTAATGATTAAATTTGTAGGCATATGTGGCAACATTCCTACAATACCCAAAGATATCATGGTATGGTCTCAAGGCTCATGATCTCATGTGTGGAGGGATAATACCTTCTTTACGACATATAACCATAAAATTATGTTGTTTAGTAGTTTAGATAGCTTTTCTAAAAAACAAGAATATTGATGTAGATTGATGTAAAAATGAAGAGATATGATTCGAGCCCATTGGAAGAACCCGCTTACATTAAAAATGAAGATAATTCTACTGCGTTAGTAAAGCACTGTATTAAATTTACACACTACTTCGATTTAGATAATCCAATCATTTCAAAGAAAGAATCAATCCCGAGATCAAACCTTAACAAACGCTTAAGTTTAGAATCTTACTACGTCATGAAAGAAAAAAATTGCGTTAATCTTATATATGAAAATTCTAGTCTTCCTTCACATTATAATATCTTGACCTAATTCACTATTAATTAGTTTTTTTCGATCTTTAATAAATGTTTCTCTCTTCTAACGCTGTAATCCTTTTTGTTTTAAAATATTTAGCGGCAGGGGAACTTATCGATTACTTTAAGAACACCAAATCTTATGCAGTACATTTATGAATTTTTAACTGCCATGGTGACTTTCATTTTCTGTCTTACGACGAGTGTAGACTATTTGTTTCTCTTTGAAACTTAAACATTATTTTTAAACCATGTGAACCACGGAAAATACTTTAAGTGTCTCTATTATGATTGCTGAAAAATGTTGCATGAATTTCTGAACACAACACTGCTAAAATGGTAAGTCAATATTAAAATACCCCCCCCCCCTTTTTTTTTGACATTTACTTAATTTCATTCACATAACTATGAAACTTAATTATATTTTAATTAATTTAACATATTTCAGACTAATCGGAGAGTCATTTTAGAGATACTGAGACCAACCGCGGGCAGGCATCCAATGGAGAAAGAGCGACGCTTCAGGACCCGAAAAAACATCAACATTCAGGTTTCTTTAAAGCCCAAAGATTTGGCTCAGGGTTGCCATAGACTTTCCATTTTTAATTTCCCTGACTTTTCCCTGACTTTTCCCTGACCTTTTTTCAACAATCCCTGACTTTTAGACATACCTACAGCAAACTCTCAACCCAACAAAAACTTTGAGAAAACATAAAATACATAAATAAAATGAAAAATAAAACCGAGATACACAAATTCAAAATTTGAAAGTTTAAAAACTTATCTTTCTTCGGTCTTACGGTCCAATCAATAAAAAACATAAGAAACGATTACTGTTGTTGAAAAATCGTTTTATTTTCTACGTTTCGGCGCTCACTGCGGGCCTTCATCAGGAAAGTTTCCATTTCTGTCGTTAAAAAAATTACGTAGTGTCAAAAAGATACATTTTTAGTCAATCATCTTATGCATAAAAAGGTTCCATAAGGTGAAGATTTAACTCTCATGTCGAAATTTTATAGTAATTGTCAACATTATGAGCCTCAAAAAAAAAATGTTCTCCTTTGAGAGGCTCCAAACCAATTAGATTACATTTTTAATGTTAGTTCAATGTCTGTTTTGTCACCGTCCTAATTATTATTTGGAACCTTTTTTCTATTAAAAATGTAATGTAATTGGTTTGGAGCCTCTCAAAAGAGAATTTTTTTTTTTGAGGCTCATAATTTTGACAATTACTATAAAATTTCGACATGAGAGTTAAATCTTCACCTTATGGAACCTTTTTATGCATAACATGATTGACTAAAAATGTACCTTTTTGACACTACGTAATTTTTTGAACGACAGAAATGGAAACTTTCCTGATGAAGGCCCGCAGTGAGAGCCGAAATGTAGAAAATAAAACGATTTTTCAACAACTGTAATCGTTTCTCATGTTTTTTATTGATTGGACCGTAAGACCGAAGAAAGATAAGTTTTTAAACTTTCAAATTTTGAATTATATCAACGGTCGAAGAAAAGATAGGAGAAACAACTTGGGATCTCGCTCCAAAAAGTTGGTTTAGATAATTATATACACAAATTCTTCAGCAAAGATAAAATTAACTCAGATTTTTAAAAAAATTCCCTGACCCATTTTTCAAATTCACTGACATTTCACTGATTTCCCTGACCACTTTTTTGTTCCCTGACTTTTCAAGGATTTCAAGGTATGTGGCAACCCTGTGGCTGAACTGGATGATGAGCTTCGTGGAGATTTTTTCGAAGAATCCGACACCTGGAATATCAATTGCGGTGTGTGTAATGCAGCGAGAACTTTGGCGGATGCAATCCGTAAAACAAAACCAGCGGCTGCTCATAAGACCAAAAGACGAATGCATCAACTCACCACAAAGATAGGCTCAAGGATCGCGCATTCAGTGTGTGATTGACTACATAACATCTGGCAGGAATTTCACCGCCAAGGTTTGACAGTTCGCGCGCGAACTGCGGATCCATTATCACACACTTAGCAAGTCAAAGCTGCTGAAAGAGCTGAAAAGCTGCTGGAGAATTCTAGAGTGGAGGGAGGGGTGTGTGAGAGAAAATCAACAGTTTTTCTCTGACTTATCTCGACTCTTCCAAGATCCTCCAGTTACTGTCGACCATTCGCCCAGACCAGAGGAAGTCGAAGCATTTTGGAGAGAAGTATATGAAGTCCAGCTTTCAATTAGAGAATGCTCAAAGAACATAAATAGCTTCAAGGAGCTGTGCAATTTCCTTATAACACCTGAGGAAGAATACCCACCAATCACTACCGAGGAGGTGAAAAAAATATTAAGATGCATGAAGAGCTATTCCACTCCGGGACCAGATGGTATCAAGACCATGTGGTGAAGGAAGTTTCCTTCAACCCACCAGCATCTGGCACGCATTTTCACCTCATATCTAAAGTCGGAAGAGCCTATTCCGCAGTGGTTGGTGGAAGGGCGCACAATACTCGTTCCAACGATGGGCAATTTAGCTGACCCGAAGAATTACAGGCCAATCACTTGTCTGAACACACTGTATAAGATCCTCACAGCTATCCTAAATGATAGGATTGTTCGGACGATCAGACCTGTGTGGCGAGAAATGTACGAACAACGTGGCTTAAAGAAAGGTGTAGCAGGATGTCGGGAGAACCTGCTCATCGATAGATATGTCTGCAAAGACGCACCAGCCTACCAGGGCTTCCTATAGATGGCCCAGATTGATTACCGGAAAGCTTTCGATTCAACCTCCCATAGACTTATCATCTGTCTGTTGGCAAGCTTCAAGGTTCATCCGCATATCGTAAGGTGCATAGAGAGGTTGATGACGCTTTAGGAAACCAGATTCATTATCTCATCTGGAAAACATCGTGTGACAACTAATACCGTCACCTTTCAGAGAGGTGTGTTTCAGGGCGACACCATGAGCCCACTCCTCTTTTGCCTCACATTATTTCCACTATCTCTCGCACTTCGCCATTCCGAAGGGTACTTCTGCGGCAAATCTGGAAATCGAAAGCATAATGTCACTCATGTGTTTTAAATGGATGTTAAAATCTATGCTAAAAATAAAAAGCAACTACACCTAGCCCTAGGGATTGTCGAAGAATACACTCAGGAGATTGGAATGGAATTTGAGTTAGAAAAATGCGCTAAGGCTTATTTGAAGCGAGGAAAACTGAATGGCATCCCCGAAGACCCTGGGCTCGTAGACAGAAGCGCTATAAGACACCTTAGCGCTGGAGAGACCTATACATACCTGGGCGTGCCAAAGAGTCGCATTCAGGGCGTGACATCTATAAAGGATACTCTCGAAAGAAGATACGAGCACTTATTTATTTATATTTTTGTACTCATCTTTGGTATAAGTATGATATTTGAGGTTGGCCGTATTAACTTCCTGAATTATTAGGCTGTAATCTTCCAAGTTAACAGTATGACAGATGATCGGATTAGCTCTTTCAGGCATATCTTCCTGTCCGGTATCGCTTTCCGCGAAAAGGGTTTCATAATTATTATCAGTAGGGACCTTCCAGGTCAGTTTCAACTGATCCAACCTTTTCCTCTTTCTTGGCCTAGCATGAGATGAAGATAGAGTCTCGTCAATTTTTATATTTGTATTTATTTCTAGAAAGTCTCTGTGGCTAATTAGTCTCCTACCCTACAGCAACCGTCAGATTGAAACCTAATCAAAATAATTGCACTTTAAATCCGTGAAGCGGATTTCCAGAAAGCATCTCTGCATCATCTGAATGCTAAATGTATGATAGAATAAGTACTACAGTTGTAAAGAATAAATAAAATAAGATGAAACAAAATATAAAGCTGGTAGTCGCGAATCGTAGAAGCGGCGTGAGATTAAATAAATAAATAAGCAGTGGTAAACCGACGGCATTAGCTGCGCGGTGATTCTTGGCTTGAGAAGAGTCCAGATGTTAAGCCATTTCCAATATACATCCCGACGCTAACAAGGTTCGTCGCTAAATGTCTCCAAACTATTTTGAATTTTTAACACTATTTTCAATTCTTTCGAATTCTTTTAATACCCTCGCATTTCATCAAATTCTGTAAAATCTGTTCAATTCTCTGAAATCTTTTGAATTCTTTGAGCACGTTTGAATTATTTTGGATTCATTCGAAATTATTGAAATTATTTTGAATTCTTTTGGAATCCTTGAATTGTCTGACCTGTTATCAATTCTTTGAATTCTATTTTATTATTTGCATATTTGGAGTAAAAACTTAAAGATTACTTAGCATACCAATTAATTACTTGAGAAAATCAGATATAATTTTTCTCTAACCATACAAAATACGCAATCTATCTTCCATAAGTGAATCCACAATTCACTGATATTTAGGATCTGAATTTTAAAATGAATCTTTATTGTCGAAATTTCACTTACTTGAAATCTTTAGCTTTTATTAAGTACCGATTTCGAGAGAATTACATTTCACAAAAATTCTTGCTTGAAACTTACTTCTCTTTTCACAAACTAAGGATACTACAGAGTAAAAATATATATTTAATATCAGAGAAAACGAACAAATTCTGATTCCTAGAGTTCCTTTATTAAGTTGATTGAAAAAATAGTTAGGACTAGTTCTAATGTCCTATCAGTATTGGGTCCAATTTGTATTGTTAGTTACAATATACTGAACAGAACACAGTAATCGCAATTTGAACAAAATTCTCAATGATAATCAATATCATTGCTGAAACGGAAAAATTATACATAGTCAGAAATATCACATAAAACTTCTATTTGTTGGTAAAATCTACATCTTATACTTAAAATTAGCAAAATACTCTGAATATTAAACTCAAATAACATTTACTGAAGCTAAAGATAGATCGCCGGTTAAAGTGATAATTTGAAAACATTCTCTACTTTATAATTAAGCATGATTGCACGACGGACACCTACTGGAGTTGCATTGATTTCCTCTGTAGTTAATGGGGTCACCTTGTTTGTTTGCATGTTTATTTTTGCCCGTTTGTCGCCGCGACTAATAATGTATGTATATATTCCAGCAAAAATATTAGGAGTCTCCAATATTGCAAAGGCGTCACCATTGGACGTTGATAATACAATCTGCTCTTGAGGTGGCACAAGCCCATAGGAATTTCGTCCTGTTTTTACTTTCAGTGTTTTATCTGGAGGAAATGCGTATCTTTTAAGTTCAAATGTAAAACTTCGATCCGCAAAGGAAGTAATCCGAATAAATGCAAGTTGTTCAGTTCCACATGACTGTCCGTTTGAAGAAGGAAGCCTTGTAGGAGGAACGAGGGATCTGGCAGGAGCAGCTTCGGACTTAGGAGGAGACCTAGACCTCTGACGAAGAGGGGATTTGGCAAGAGAAAGAGACGTTTCAGGAGGATGATTTCTGACAAGAGAAAGAGACGTTTCAGGAGGATAATTTCTGACAAGAGAAAGAGACGTTTCAGGATGATTTCTGTCAGAAGAAGAAGAAGAAGTAGTAGTAGGACCGCCAGGAGAGACATCAGAAAGAGGGCGCTCATTAGCGAAAAAGTCGAACGGTGTACTTGACTCTGCAACAAGAAAGAGAGAAATTAAATTTTTTATTGAGCTGGTATTTTATGCACGGAAAAACGATTCTCAAAAGTACGCCAAAATCGGTGTAGTTTTCAGTTAAAATAAAAATTAGCCTCGCAGTCTCATTTTTAAATTCATTCATAATTTTAGGATTGTTTTTCCCCGATTTCGTGAATCTTCCAGTGTTAGCCTAAATTTTCATTCATCTATCAATACGATTTTGCTCTTTCTCATTTAGACGAAATTAGTGATGTGCAACATGATTTCGGGTCAGGTGAGTTTCAGGTTCGCCACTCGACCCGAAAACACGAAATCTAAACTACCGAAAATAACCGGATATGTAAGGAAATTTTTTAATTGAACTTTCGGCCTGATTGGATTGCAGGACAGTTTAGGTTTTCGATTTTTTGATTCGATCGGGTTTTCGGGCCGGATTGCAAACTGGAAACGCGACCCGACCCCTGACTTGATTAATAGTAATAAACAGAATTCAAAGTCTAAAAGATAAGACCATTCATTTTTCAAATTAAATGAAGCCTAGCGAGGTTATTTATTTATATATTTTATCATTCTACTAATTATCATTGAAAATATTGATAATTCTGTAGTGATTTGGTTTAGTATTCTATTCAAAAAATTTTCTTTTGAAAGGTGCTCGTGAATAGAGGATGGTGAAATAGATTAGGTGTGTAAATAATTGTTATTTCTCCAGTTTGAAGCAATGACGTGCATATACGTTTTGTTGGTAGAGGGTACGTGGCCTACTTACAAGTTACACAATCACGTTCTTTCATTGAACTTTTTCATTGCGACGATTACATTTTATATAACATACTCTCAATTAATATCTCTAATTTAATGAACGAAACTTGAATAAAATAAAAGTAGGCTCAATGGTAAAGATGAATTATATTTTTATTTCGCGCGAAATGTAATTTGGGGAATATTCATTCGCCCGTAAAGATTAGCGTTCAAAAAAAGAGTTATTGTTATTGGCATAATTCAAAATAAAAAATAAATACACTGCAACCCAAAAAATAATTCAAAGTATAGATATTATATTTACCAATAGGAATGGGGAAAATAGCTAAGATGATACACAGATTACCAAAAAGGGTCCTCATTTTTAGAAATGAAACTACCCACTTGTGAAGAATTGCGATAGGAGTCTAACTAATAAATATTCTTGAAAATGTTTCAGTTTATGTAACTAATATTATATTTACATACACTTACTATTAAAATCCCTCAAATTACTATGTATCACAAAGAGTGACAAAAATGAATCGTTATGCAAGAGAAAGATCAATATTTGTTGGAAAAGATGATAACACTTTATTATTTGTTTTTCGTATGTATACCAGAAGACAATAATTGTTCTTCCCAATAACAATTCTGTATAATTCTATATGTATAATTCTATATAATTATATATAATTCTATATAAATTATAATAGTGATAATAATAATTCCGAAAATAATAATTTAAGTTTTATATTATAAAGCGGACAATTTTAAACTAGCAACCCTAAAAGTAAAATGATTAATTCGAAAACGCATTAAATTGAGTAATACTAGAATGGAAAATTGTAAAAGAAGCAATTTCACTCGCCCAAACTTTTACAACTTCAAATTGAAAGTCGTAATAGTAATTTCTCATTTTTTTCATTGAAAGAGGGAAAATTTTAAAAAGATCACTTTTTTATCAAGAAGGGGAAAATTCATTACTAAAAAATTTTCTAGCGGAAAGTAGTAAAACTTGAATAATAAATAAATTGTTCCAAGTTTTATACTAGATAGGCAAAACATTTAAGAAATTACGAATATTTTACAATAAGGGGAAAAGTTTGAAGTGACAAGTGTTTCAAGCGAAAAAGAGGAGGAGAAATGAAAGAAAGGAGGAATGATCTTTTAATAAGCATTAACTTTTTTTTTGAAAGAGGAAAAATTGTTTAAGTAATGATTTTCTTTACACCTTTCTGCAGTTTTTAATTAAATATTTAAAAACTTTTCTAGGATAAGAAGTTTGACTTTCGGAATAGTTAGATGATCTAAGAAGTCCAAAAATAAATAAAAAACTTCAAGAAACCGGCCAGTCGACTATACTCTTTTGATATTATACTGAAGGAGATTTTTATTGCGTTTTTGAAATTTTGTACTAAACTTTTCCTGACTTAAATAATAGGCTTGATTTTCCATGAACACGCATAATTGAAATCATCCATGTTTTAGGATTTTTTTCAAAACATTTTTCAGAATGATTCCATTTTAAAGGTTTATAATTAAAAATTTACATTTCGAATCATGAATATGACGTAAAATTTTTTGATCTTACAATGGAAAAGTTGATCTAACTAATTTTAAAATTAAATTATAATTTTTTATTTAATAACAATTTCAGATTCTAGAATTTCGAAAGCTTTCACTCTGAAACATTCTATTCAGTTTTTAAATTCAAATTGTATAACTTTATTCGCTTCGAATTGAAAATGATTTAAATTCAAAAGTTTTCTGTTTTAAATTTCTCAGTTTTAAACGCTTTCTATAAGAAATAATTCAATTTCAATTACCGATTTCAAATATTTCATGTATAATTGCTCATTTTAAATGAGCAATAAAATATTTCTGAATATATATATATATATATATTTCATTCTAGTTGAAAGATTTTAAATTGAATTCGATTTGAAACAATTCAATTTTCTACTCTAAAATGTATAGTTTTTTTAATTTTCAACAGATTCAGAATCGTCTTATAAAATAAATTATTGTTCCATTTCTATTACTCAAACTAAAATTTAATTAGAAAATTAATTAATTATATTTGCTGCTGATCAACCTAAAACTTTTTAATCCAAAATTTTAATTTCAATGTTTTAAATTGTCAATTGTTTAAATCTTGAAAACGGCAATTTAAAATTCTTTAAATAGAAAAAGTACATTAAAAAAGGAAGACCTGAAATGGAAAATTGTATAAGTAATATATTTTGGAATTTCGCGTGGTAAATTGCGATATGCTGATCAGCTCTCTGCCTCATCGGATACATGTCCGTGAAGTTAGCACACCAACAATTAAATATCCAACTTTTGTTTAATAGAATCATTTGGATGTCGTTAGGATGCGTTTGGAAGCCAAGTTTTTTCGTTTGAACGGCAAAACTCAAAAAGATATTGAGTTTTCAAAATTGGAGTGCTAACTTCACGCTGCGGAACAAATTTTTATTTTTTTTCGAATATTTTTTTACCAATCGTTTGGATGTCGTTAGGATGCATTTGGAAGCTCACTTTTGACTTTAGGACGATGAAATTGTGTGAGTTATCAAATAAAAAAGTCATTAGCACCATACTAGCGAGCGCGCCTTCTCAAGTAGTAGTGGCCTTCTTTGGTCAGCCATGTCCTTAAATATAATATGATGCGTCACTGTGAAAACTGTGGTACCGAAACTTTCAAAAAATTTTTAAAATTTTTTGATTATCTAAATTACCGGATATCCAATTTTTTCGTTTGAACGGCAAAACTGAAAAAGATATTGAGTTTTCAAAATTGGAGTGCTAACTTCACGCTGCGGAACAAATTTTAATTTTTATCAAACATTTTTTCACCAATCGTTTGGATATCGTTAGGATGCGTTTGGAAGCCAATTTTTTTCGTTTGGACGGCAAAACTCAAAAAGATATTGAGTTTTCAAAATTGGAGTTCTGCGGAACAAATTTTAATTTTTTACAAACATGTTTTAACAAATCGTTTGCATGTCATTAGGATGCGTTTGGAAGCTCACTTTTGACTTTTGGTTGATGAAATTGTGTGATTTATCGAATAAAAAAGTCATTGATTCGAAATAATCACAAAACTCATTTCGACTGCGTCTCCTGGCCCAATTTTATGTTGTATTTTTGAAATTCATTTCTTGTAACACAGGCATAATTTCTGCTTATATGAAGGAATTTCAGAATTGTTATTTCTATTTCTGCCTGAATTTAGGAAATTATGGAAAGTTCTAAAATTTGTGAAATATAGGTAAATATAAATAATAAAATTTTTTGAAAACATTAGAACTTTTAAAAATTTGAGGGTTTTATAGAAATTTGAGAAATCATGAAAATGTGAGAATTTTTAAAAATTTAGAAACTTTGAAAATTAAAAAAAAGTTTAAACCATTAGAAAATTTTTTTTTTTTTTTAGTAATTTTGAACATTTTAGAAATTTTAGAAATTTTGAAAATTTGAGAAGTTTTTATAATTTTATAAATTTTCAACAGTTTCCAAATTTTGATCATTTTACGAATTTCAATAATTTTTGAAAATTTTAGATTTTTAGACATTTTCGAAATTTAGAAAATTTGAGACAATTCTACAATTTTAGAAATGTTGTCAATATTGTAAATTTGGAACATTTTAGAAATTCAAATAACGTATGAAATTTAAAAATTTGGAACATTAATTTAAGAAATTTGAATGATTTTAGAAATTTGTAACATTTCAAAAAATTCCGTAATTTCGATAAGTTTAAAAATTTTGAATATTTTAAAAAATTTGAATATTTTACAAACTTTAAAAAATTTGACAAATTTGAGAAAATTTAGGAAATTTTAGAAAATTGAACATTTTGTAAAATTCAGAAATTTTGGTAATTTTTATAAATTCAGAAATTTTGAACATCTTAGAAATTTTGAAAATTTTGAAAATATACGGTAATTTAGATAATCCAAAATTTTTAAACATCTTTGGAAAGTTTCGGTACCACAGTTTTCGCGGTGACGCATCATATTATATGTAAGGACACGGCTGACCAAAGAAGGTCACTACCACTTGAGAAGACGCCGCTCGCGAGTATGGTGCTAATGACTTTTTTATTCGATAACTCACACAATTTCATCGTCCTAACGTCAAAAGTGAGCTTCCAAACGCATCCTAACGAAATCCAAACGATTGGTAAAAAAATTTTTGAATAAAACTAAAATTTGTTCCGCAGCGTGAAGTTAGCACTCCAATTTTGAAAACACAATATTAACTCAAACTTTTTGAGTTTTGCCGTCCAAAAGAAAAAAATGGGCTTCCAAACGCATCCTAACGACATCCAAAGGATTCCATTAAACAAAAGTTGGATATTTAATTGTTGGTGTGCTAACTTCTCGGACATGCCAAGGCCGAAAATCTCTCAGAGATAGAAATTTACATAATATAGCAGGTATGCATTCTTTTTAAATATAATAAATGCATAAATGATTGCTTTAAAAACGTTATAACATTTTTAAAAACGAAGCAAAATAACAGAGAAAACTTTCTTGCTAAAAGATTTCGTGAAAAATTTGTCTTTTCATTCCAGCTAAACCCGTACTAGTTTCGTTGTTGGTCACCAACATAACCTTAAAAATTACATTTGTCCAGATACCTTTTTCGAAAAACAAGAATATTGAATTGCTTTAAGTGATGTTTGTAATTCGAGAGACCTGTCATAGACAGATAAATTCAAAACTCAACTCCGATCAAACCGTTTAATAAACTCGAGCAAAAGTTTTTTTCGCTGAATCGAGATTTTATAAGTTTTCCTACAGACACTCTCATTATTTAATAGTTGAACTCTTATTTTCAGTATAAATTTATTGATTTTCAATCGCATCTACACAAGTGGAATTCATCCCTAAGAAAATGCCGCTTTTAGGCAACAGATGGCGCCAGACAGTTTCCGTGGCCGTACTCAGTACCATGTCACAAATTCTACTTTAACGACTTTGCACTTCACGTAATTGTGAAGACCTAGTTGTGCAGGATTCCAGTTCTTAGTGTCTCATTTAAAAGTAAAAAGTATTTGATAAATTTTGATTTGATACATATAATACATACATATAATATTGAAAAAAATGATCAAATTTTGATTCCTAGAATTTATTCATTAATTAGGTTTAACGAAAATATAGTTATGGCAACATTACTATTAGTAAAACTTAAACTAATTTATTTTTGTGAAATCCGCATTTAATATCTAAAATTAGCAAAATACTACGACTATTGAACTAAAATAATATTTAGTAGATAAAGCTAAAGATACATATTCGGTCAAAGTGATAATGTTACAACATGCTCTACTCTATAATTCTGCGAGATTAGGCGATGGGCACCTACTGGACTTCCTTGGATTTCTTTGCGGGTCAACGCGGTAACCATGCCGCTTTCCATGTTAATTTTCACACGTCTCATAGCGTAATTAATATGTTTATATATTCCACCAAGAATATTGAAAGACTCCAATATTGCAAAGGCGTCACCATCAGATGTTGACATCACAATTTGTGCTTGGGTTAGCAGAGGCTGAAATTTACCTTTTCCTGATAGGATTTTAACTGGATTACTGGCAGGAAAAGTGTATCTTCGAAGTTCGAATCTAGAGTGCGGATAATGAAGGGAATTAAGCCGAATAAATGTAAGTTTTTCAATTCCACATCCAACTCCGTGAGGAGTAGGAAGCCGTATATCTGGAGATATGGATATGGCAGGAGGAGGACTCCTGGCATGAGGAGACCTGGATCTGTCACGAAGAGGAGGTTTGACAGGAGAAAGAGACTTTTCAGGACAATGATTTTTTTTAGAAGAAGAAGTAGTAGTAGGACCGCCACGAGAGACATCAGAAATAGGGCGGTCATTAGCGAAAAAGTCGAACGGTGTACTTGACCCTGCAAAAAGAAAGAGAGGAATTAAATGTTGTGTAGCGTTTTTATTTTATGTGCAGAAAACGGTGATTCTCAAACGTACGCTAAAACTGGTGTAGTTTTCAGTTAACAAAAATTAGTCTCGCAATTCGATTTTTAAAATTCAGAGGAAATTCATAATTTTGGGATTGTTCTTTCCCATTTCGTGAATCTTCGGGTGTTGAGGTGAATTTTCATCCATCTGTCAAAATGAGTTTGTTCTTCGTTATTTTGAAGAAGTTAGTGATTTGCAAAATTACTTCGGCTCGGGTCGAGTTTCAGGTTCGCAACTCGGCTCGAAAAAACGAAAACTAAACTGCCGGAAATAACCGGATATTTGAGGAAATTTTTCAATTTAACTTCCGGTCGGATTGGATTTCAGGTCAGCTTAGGTTTTCCATTTTTCGGTTCGATCGGGTTTTTGGGCCAGAATGTAAACTCGAAATGCGACCCGATCCCTGACTCAATAATTAGTAATAAACCTGTTCATCTTGACCATAGACCAACCTCACGCGTGGGGAATTTAACATTGAAATCCCGGACTATTCTAGTAACTTTAACATGCAATTGCCGACGATCCAAGGGTCCCTAACGTCAAAATTTGTCAAGATGAAAAGGTCTATAGACAGAATTCAAAGCCTAAAATATTAGGCAATCCATCTTTCTCTAAAAAATAGGTGTGTCACGAGAATATCGAAAGGATTATTGTCGCTTTTCGTTAAGGCCATGTGACGAGTGGGTCACGTGATCCGAATTTGGGATAATAAATGAGAAGCACTAAGAAAAGTGGGTCTGGTCCTAAATTTTAATAATCATGAAAAAAGCAAACAAAAATTATTTACAAAAAAACTTTTTTCATAATTATGAAAATTCAGGACGAAACCCACCTTTCTTAGTGCTTCTTATTTAGTATCTTAAATTTTCAACCCGATGTGGCGCTTCGTGTGAAAATAAGTTAAGAAATAAAAAAGTGCCGGCAAGGTAGGAATCACCCACTCATCACATGGCCCTAATGGCGATTGGGTAATTTGAAAAACTCAAAGGAATGTTGCCAAATTCACACACATAATGAAGAATCGAGTTTCAGTTGATTAAGATTTATTAATTTAAAATTATATTATTACATTTCCAGTTAAAATAATTATTTTGCAACCACAAAAAAGAGAATCTGCGACAAAATAGTTAAATTCTCAACCAAACTGATGAATCTTTGATTTGAAAAATTAATTTTCAAGAAAAAGTGTAATAGTTGATATTTCCACAAATTTTTCTCCGAGTTTGGAACTGTCCTGAGTGGGATGAGGGGGCTGGGTCAATCTAACTTGTGCCGGAACTGGCGGTCGTGAGTGTAACTAAAGAATACATGCCCCTCCCACCTCACCCAAATCTCACTGGTGAGCGCGTCATTCGAAATTCCAAAAAGGCGGTCACTTGACGCCCCGCGCGAACGCATGAAGGTTAAGTAAGGTTAAATAGATTAAAAATTTCACTAATTTAGATTTAGAGAGAGTCATAAAGGTTTTTTGTACAATTTCGGTCGGCCATATTGAAAAAAAATCTTATGTAGTATACCATTCAGCAATTTCCCTTTCAGGGTAGGCGTGACACTACCCGATTTGGGTAGTGTTTCTAGGTGGATAGTTTCTTGTAGTAAATAACTACAAGTTGGGCTCACCACACCCACGATGTGCCAACAGCACGCAGTATTCTCGAATGGTCACCCATCCAACTACTAACCGCGCCCAACGCTGCTTAACTTCAGTGATCTGACAAGAACTGGTTTTTTCAGCGTGGTTTGGCCGTTGGCCAAACTAATTTGCGGAATATTCATGCGGTTCTCAGTCCTAGAAATAAAGCAAAATTTGGGAATTTTCCCTACTCCGCCTTGGGGAAAATTCCCTTAACTAATTTGTGAAACATTACAAAAGAAATTTTCCCAAAAACAGACTTGGGAAAATTCCCTACATTTTTGTGGAATCTTACTTGAAAAGTGGGGGATTTTCCCTAAGGCGTAGCAGGGAAAATTTACTACATTTTTTGGAACTTGATTAAAAATGTAGGGAATTTTCCCTAAGGCGGAATGATATTATGTAAAAGGACATTGTGTAAAAACTTAAAATTCCACAAAATTTGTGGAATATTATTGAAAAAGGCAATGGAAGAGCCTCGTCCGAAAGGAACCAAAAAAGGAAACGAAAGATTCGGTACTTTTTAGGTAACGTAACAAAACGAAAGTTTCGGACGGATCCCTGATTTATCGTTTTCAATCAAAATTTTTTTTGCAGTAATCTGCTCTTAATCATTGTTAATATTTAAATCATGCTGCTCTGAGCTGGTATTTCGGGAGAAAAACCGCCAGGGCGCGAAATGCTATCTCTGTCGCAAAAGAAATGACGCGTTGAGTATCGACGCAAAGCATCTGCGCCAGGTAAGCCTGCTTTGCTTTGCGTCGACTGCTCTCTTAAACACTTGACGCGTCATGTATGTTGCGAGAGAGGCGACACGTTGCTCCCTGGTGTATTTTCTCCCGAACTACCAGATCAGAGCAGCATAATTAAAATATTAACACTTATTACAAGCAAAGCATTGCATAAAATTTGTTTAATTAAAAACGATTAATCAGGGATTAATCGTTACGTCTTTCGTTACCTTTTCGTTACTTTTTTGGCAGATGGGAAAAAAGAATAACAACGAAATTGTTATACCGTTTTATAATTACGCGTAATTGAAAATTTTCGTTACAATTCCTGTATTTTGATTAACGTTAACTAAATCAAGTGAATATTCGGTCGGGTCGCTGCGACAAATACATTTTATTGTATGTAACATGCAAATCATTTATTTCATTCTGACGTGAACAACAATTTATGAAAAGAAATCTTTGAGATGACTATAACATTAATAAATCTCTTCTCCAAAAAATGTGTAAAATTATTCAACGATTCCCTTTATTCAGTAAGAATCATTCAATTCCCCAAATTGTAGGAAATATTCCAAAACTGTTGTATAAATTATCATATGTTTAGCGCAGTTTCCCCAAAAATGGTAAGTATTATCTAATTTCCTAAATTTTAAGAAACTTTCCCCAATTTTTCATTGAATTATAAGGAATTTTAGGAAAATTTTCCCAAATCTTGGGGAAAATGATTTTCCCCAACATCCGAAATTTGTTACAGTGTTGAAAACCCCAGTGAAAATAATCTTCGCCTCTCAGGTTGGGGATATAATTAAGAATTTTCAAAATGGTGAGGCTGCTGCTATTGACGGTATCATCGTCGAAATGCATAAATGCGCTATGCGAGTTAATAAATTTATGTAGCGAGATGCGGGAAGTTCCAGATGACCGGAAAAAGGCGATTATCGTCTCGATATATGAAAGAAAGGGAGTTAAAAGCAACTACAATAAAGACAGAGGTATCAGCTTAATAAGTACCATAAGAAAAATATATTCATAACTACTTATTCATAGGATAATGAAATTAACAGAAGAAAAGATATTGAAAGTCCAATCTGGATTTATGCCAGGAAGATCATGTGTGGATCAGATATTGAGCTTAAGACAGTTCACAGAAAAAAGTTTCAGAGTAAATAAAAAAGATTTCTATGCATTTGTTGACTTAAATTATAGTGTTTGAAGGAAGGTTTGAGAAAACAGTAATCAACATTGTCTTAGACGACGAGAGGACAGCACAAGTTGATAAGTACGTGTATCTTTGCAGTTTGTTTACAACTGACGGAAAGATCGATGGAGAGATAGTCAGGCGTATAAATGAGGGCAGGAAGGTTATCAGCAGTGCGGAAGCCATAATTAGAAATAACCATATAACAAATAGAGCTAAAATTGCAATACATAACTCCTTACTTGCAACCTCTGTGATGTACGGTAGCGAAACCTGGACCCATCCAGAAAAGGATAAGAGTACAATGAGCGCGGTTGGCATGAAATTCCTGCGAAATGTACAGTCTGTCAAGTAAGAGCGTGCCTCCTAGTATGATCGCCTGGCATTTTAGAGGCTTGCTGTCGACCAGTTTTTCTGCATATCCAAAGTGGAAGTGAAAGTGACCTTCAAATTTTGCGAATTTCACGAGACAAATAAGCCAAAGTTCCTAAAGCCTCTCCACGAAGAATTCTCTTCACAGACGAACATACTTTTTTAATCGGATTCGCGTCCGGGGACTGTGAGAGCCACTCGAGCGTTTTTACTCCCACTTGGGCTTTCCAGATTGTGCACAACTTGCTGCGGTGTTTGAGGTCATTGTCTTCTTGCAATATCCGCTCCCAGTTTTTCATTCCAAAGCAGCGTTCGGCACTGGAAACCAACGATTTTTTGTAGATATGACGCATTTTCTCAAGGAAAAACAGGGAGTGGTATTGCAAGTTGTGCACCGCCTGGAACGCTCAAGTGGCCCTCGCAGTCCCCGGACGCGATTCCGACAGAGAGCGTATGGTCGTATGTGAAGAAAATGCTTCGTGAAAAGGCTGCAGGAACTTTGGTTTACTTTTCTCGTGAAATTCGCAAAATTTGGAGGTCCCTTCCACTTCCACTTTGAATATGCAGAAAAACTGGTCGACAGCATGCCTCTAAGATGCCAGGCAATCATTGATGTCAGCAGAAATTGGACGACATACTAAGGTGATTGCGTCGTTGTCTGCATCTAGCAGAATGTATTCATGTGAAAAAAATTCGTCTTCATAAATTTTTCTAAGAATACTAGGAGGAACGCTGTTACTTGACGGACTGTATGCGGTAAAACGCTAATAGACAAAGTCAGTAATGAGAGGATTCTTAAGAGGGTATTTCTATTCGACCGAGCTTTTTTCAGACGTTTTTCAAAAATTCATAAAAAATACAATTGTTAATATTTTTGAATGGAAGTTTTTTCATGTTTTTAAGCAGATCTTAAACTAAAAAAAATACATTGCTACCAATTTAAAAAAAATAATAGGGGGTGCTGAAGCATTTCAAAGAATGTGTCCCAGAAACGACACCCTCACTTGGCTGACATGATTCAGCTGCTCCAGGTCATCCAAAACAAAAAAATCGAAGAGATTCTTAAAATATACGAGTACGGCTATAGCCGGGACTAGAACAAATCAAAAATATTGAAAATTGACAAAATGGGGCCCATTTGAAATTTTGTTAGACCTTGGATACAAATCTATAAATGCTTTCGAAACATCTTATTGGGGAAGTAAAACCTATTTGAGACGATCAATGACTCTATTATACATATTTATGACCTGCCTGCGGTCACAGCCGAGGAGGCCCTCCACAGCGTGCGGCTGAGTACTCTCCGCTCTGCGCAGTTGACCCTGCTGCAGCTTCGTTAAAAAGTCCGAACCAAACAAATCCTTTTGCGTACAAATTCCACATACTATATACTATCATAAAATATCAAAAAAATAAAATCGATTTTTTGGTTCGGTCAAATAGAAATACCCCCTTAAAGCATGTGGTGTAGGGAAAACACTGCTTGACAAGACTGAAAGAAATTCGTTGAGATGTTTTGGGCATATTGAGGGAATGAAAAATGAACGACAGACTACACAAGTATATCACGGTGAGGTAGATGGTACCTTACCCAAAGGCCGACCGAGGAAAAAGTGTTTCGAACGTGTCACACCCTAATTCAAAAAATATAAAAAGCCATCGAAACACATGACCTTGCGTGAGGAAATGCAAGAACGTGAAGGAAGCTAAAGAGGTATGTCAGGACAGAAACGTGTGGCGACAAATAGTTTATAAGAAATACATGATGATGAGTGTCAGTGGAGTTAATGACGCCTGAAACAAAAAACCTTGGATACTAATGGGCCCGAGTGGAGAGCTTTACATGATGACTTTGTGACGCTGTTCTCCTGGGGTGATCGCTGGAGTAAAAAAGTAATTTCAATTCTTGAAATTAATACTGTTCTTTGTTTAAAAATACTAAGTCTGTTCCGATATATGGAAAAAGGCCCCAGCTATTTGTCCATCTTTTAAGGATGATTTCGAAACATAATAATTAAGTATAATTAATAATAGCGACTTACATTCTTATAAGATTCAATTGAAGCGCGATGAAATGAAAATTTTTAATTTGCGTTTTCTGTTAATTACGAAATTGTTTATCTTTTATGACGCTACAAGCATGTGAAGGAGGATAAAGATAAGAAATATAAGAAGATGTTGCTTATCATTATTTAATGTTTGGAGAAGTCGCATCACACAAGCAGTATAATTATTTTTCAGATTTTACATATTTTTACATGTGTGGGTAGCCAAATTGAATTTGGACGCGTCAACGATTTTGGGTTAATAAAAGGAAATTTATCTAAAAAAACGAACTTTTAAGGAAATAGTTATATTTTCAACTACAGAGATGAATATTTAACTAAAATAATGATTCTTCAACCCAAGGAAAGAGTTTTTAACAAAGTAGTTTAACATTTAATCAAATAGTTGAATTCTTAATAAAATAGATAAATCTTTAACCAAAAAAGATGAATTCTTAATGAATAATGTTTATAGTTGATATTTCAACTAAAAAGGATTTGAACTTTGATTTAGAAAATGTTGAATTCATCCAGAAAAGCCGAATTTTGAACAAAATAGCAGATACCTCATTAACAAAATGGATTAATTTTATATCAGAAAGATGAATTTTTAAGAAAGAAGAATAACTTTCTGCTACAAAATAGTTGAACTTTCAACCTAGGCTGTTGATTTCCTTGTTTCTCGAACGTTGATGAAGGGGCTTTGTATTTGATTTAGGTTTTTTCGGCTGTTGACTGTGAATGATCGGAAATCGATGAATTCTATAAGCAAGGATTTTCACTAAAATACTTTGAAAACGAGAAGGACCCTATTTTGAACAGTAAAAATTAGAGAAAAAGCTGTATTTAGATGGGACTCTGTCAGCGGGCGCTCAGCATAAAACGCCGCCTTTGTCTCTTTTTTTCGCAAGCAAAACGTCAGATAAAAAGAGAAAAAGTCATCGTTTTACGCCAGCGTACGTCTATGTAGATATACTCTCTCTACAATGGGATACGTTCGATGACGCAGGACACAACGCATGCGCTCCATTCATGTGCTAACATAGGATGGAGCGTAGGCGTCCTATTGAGTATTTTAGCATGGCGTTTACGGTCATGATAGGATATTTGAAAATTCAGGAACTGTTTTGAAAAATATTCTAAACGTAAAAGTAAGTTAATATATGTACAAATAGTAATATTTTTCGAATGTAGAATGCATTTGCCCAATTATGTTTTATCTTTTTGTCGTTTGATGACCTTTCAGTTTGAAGAAATAAAATATTCAAAGTTTGAGGTTAGTGTACCAGATCGATTTGATTAGAATTGGGTACTCTAACCTCAAATTTTGGATATTTTATATCGTGAAAGTGAAAGGCTTTCAACCGACAAAAGGATTAGAAATAATTGCGCGAATGCATTCTACACTTGAAAAATATTACTATTTATACATTTATAACTTACTTTAACGATTAGGGTTTTTTTGCCGATAATCGTATGCATTCACATTTAAATATGTACCAACTATGATAACCTTCCTGTCATTTCCACCTGTTCTATCATGAGCATGACGTCATGCTAAAATACTCGGTCCTATGTTAGTACATAGAGGGAACGTACGCGTTGCGTCGTGCGTCTGCGAGCGTGTCCCATTGTAGACAGGACCATGATCCAATCCACACAAGGTCTAGTCACGCACAAGTAAAAAAATTTGCAGCCAATCAGCAACGATACCAGCTACACCACCATATTGAATAAATGTACAGCTGGCAGCTGCGTTGAATGGTAACCAAGATGGCCGTGGAGCTGGTATGCGCGAGTTGGACGAAAATGGAACGTTTTTTGGGTAGACCTTGTGTGGATTGGATCATGGAAAAGGCCATCCAGCTGCACTGACTATCCTGAGATCAGGCGACTAGCAGGTCTGCGAGAGATTTCGCGCATGCGCGTGGAGGGGGAAAAGGCTCGAGATCTCTCATTGTTCGACTGTTTCTCTCATTCCGTGGAATGCGTAGCCAATCTGCTTTAAACCGGTTCGCAGGAATGTTTGATTCCTGATAACTCAAGGTTAAATTCAAATCGAGAACGTCGAGAAAAATGAAATTTGTATTCAAATTGTTTTCAGTTTTAAGGCGAAATGGTAACTTCCTCAAAATAGTTTACGCAAAGGCACTCGCAAAATAATACATGGATTGAAATTCGGTTTTTTGCATTGCAAAAACTAAACTTAAATCTATGGTGGGCTTTTTTTTGAAAATACGTTTGGTTGGTTTGGTTTTAATGTAGGCGGGGGAGCCCGGGAAGTCCCCCCCTGGCGCTCAAGCTATAAAGTCTATTGTGCCATACCCGTGTTTATTCTCAAGGCAGCACACCGAATCCGGCCACCTTCACCGAGTAATTTTAGGTCTCAGTGGCTTTCGTTGTTTCCAACGTTCTGGAAATATACCTCTCAGGTGCCAGGCGTACCACATCGCACAGTAAATGAAGCTTCCGGTCTGCACGGCAAAATGAACCTCACCCACCCTGCCATCCACCAGCCTCCCTAGCAGGCCGTTGAGAGAATACGACCAGGCTAGGGTGAACGGAGCGATCCCTCTGAGGTCATTAGTTAGATGCAAAGATTCGATACACTGACTTGTCGTGTTTTGTAAGAGTATGTGTGCGTGTGTTCATTACTCGAAATTGGCCAGATACCACCGACTAGTGACCCCCAAGGTTAGTCCCTTTGACATAGGGCTTCTACCTTGGGAGGTAATTAGCTTCCTTCAAGGCGACTTGCAGTTTAATGTGGGTTCCGAACCACCAAAGTTCCGGTAGAAGTACATAGAAAAATTTCCATTGATACCGGCTCAGGGATCGAACCTTAGTCCTCCTGTACGGATGTCTGATGTGCTATCGTCTGAGCCACTAAAGCTTTTTCTTTAAAGTAATTTTTTTTTGTTAATAAGCTCTTTAGAGCAAAAAATATTAAAAAATGATAATGACCTAATTTTACAATTCAAATAAAACAACAAATATATCAAATTCTGAATTAGGAACCCATTGTCCTGAGTCATACTCAATATGTGTGCCGGCACGAACATTAATGAAATTTCCAAGTGAGCAGAGATTTTTAGTACCGCCTGCGCTGGCCGTGTAGATAATTTCCGACGGTAGTATATAGCAATCCTGTTTGTATTCTTTTTTTTTAATTTTCAATGTAATATTCTTAAATTGTCCGATTTTTGTTTGAAGATTTTAAAATATGAATGTTTTAAATTGAAAAATATTTAATTGTAAAATTTCGATAATGAATAATAATTCTAAATAAATTGTTAAGAATTACACGAGGCTTAATTAAAAAGTTCAATATTGTGTTCTGAACTTGAAATTCAATTTTTCTTCAAATTTACTTAAAATAATTGAAATATTAAAGTTTTTGAGTAGAAAAAAATTTTAATATCACAATTCTTGGGGGCTAACAATTTTTCAGTTTCAAATTAAGTTCGATCTGCTTGATTTTCGAAATAAAACAGTTCAATTTTCATCCCCGAAATCTGTTGCTTTTTAAAATTTCAATAGATTCAGGATCTTTTTGTAAAATCAATTATTGTTCCATTTCTAATACTCGAACTAAAATATAATTTAAAAACTCATTAGTTAATTTTTATTTACAGATGATCAACCTAAAACGTTTCTTTATCCAGAATTTTAATTTCAAATGTTTTCAATTTTTAATTGTTTAAATCTCGAAAACTTCAATTAAAAATTCTTTAAATAGAAAATGCACACTTAAAAATAAAGTCCTAAAATGTTAAGTTTGGATATTCTTACTTGCTGCCTAAAACAGTAAACGCAAAAAATGTTTCTACAATTTTGGAGCACATCGAATAAATTTCCAAATCTTTAGAAACTTCTTAGCACCACTAAAACATTTTGAAAATATTTGAAAAATTTACAGTAAGTTTCCTTCACTAAGAGAATAAAATTAAAGGGTAGCCTCTTAGAAAATTGAACTTTCATTTTATAAATCCCACCCTGATTAGTGATTAATTGATTGAAAAATGAAATTGTAATATTTTGACTAACTTTCATGTTCTAAATCTCACCCTGATTAGTGATTAATTGATTGAAAAATGAAATTGTGATATCTTGACTATGATATTCTTGTAAATTAAAAGAAAAACACGAATTAAATTACCAACTTTCAGCAACACACTCTTAAATGTCTCCAATTGAAAAAATAAAAAAAGTCAAGAAACAAAAAGAAAGAAGGGGATTTGGAGCGAACAAGGCACGCCTTTTTCTTCTTTTCTCTCTCTTTCTCTTTTTTTTTTTAATGGAGACACAATCGCGTTAACTTTTTTGATTTGCCAAGAATCATGTAGGTTTTTACATTCTCATCCTAATGAGAAGGCATCGGTTTCATGTATGTCTGCCTGCCTGTAGTATGTAGTCTGTAGGCACGATAACTTTCGAAAAAACAATCAGATTGGATTAGGCTTTAGCACAAGGTAAAAAAATGTTTAATAACAAAATTTTTTTTAAATTAGATCCGAGAATTTGCTTTCAACCTTTTTTTCTCACGAAACACGTGATGAGAATGTGTTCGTTAAAACCCGAAAGAGCTTCAACAAAAGAGAATTCACAATCACTAAACTTCAGTTGTCGATGGTTTGACCTTTAATTTTAAAAGTATTATGCAAAAATGTGGGGGATGTACAATGCCCGGGCGCGTAGCGCGAGTTTAATAAATTATCAATCTCGAAGCGGGAGATCCAACATGTGCGGCGGGCAGATTTTTTGTACTATTTCTGTCCGCCGTATTGGAAAAATTAAATTAGTCAAAAGTTGCAATACAAATAAACAGAAATGAGGCTAAATAATAATGTCAAACTTCAATTTGAATGAATTAAAGGATTATCCATTATAACCCGTATGGAAAAATTTTCTGGCGCTGGCCTGGCCCATACCATATCGTCTGGCTTCCAGACTTGACGCTGGCCAGTCCTGGAACAGATCAGACCTTCCAGACTGGACAGTCTAGATAAGGTCAGGGCCGGGCCAGGTTAGCGCCATACCTGGACCAGATCAGACCTTCCAGACTCGACAGTCTAGATAAATGCAGACCTGTAACCTGACTGCCAGGATATTTTTCCACACGGGAACTTCCATTGCGGTGGAATGAAATTTCGTATGCACATTATTATATTTACCAATAGGATTAGGGAAAATCGCTAAGATGAAACATGCAGTACCAATCAGGGTCTTCATTTTTTAAACTGAATGAATCCACTTGTTGAGAATTACGTCGAAAAGTTAGACAATTAAATTGGATATCTTGTTAACGCCCCTAAGATTTATGACTTTATTATATACAATCAAGAGGAACAAAAATTATTTACAGCACAATGGAAAGATCAGTATATGTTAATAGACTTAATAACATTTTATCTCTCATTTTTAATATACGCTCATCAAGCTGTTCCCATCTATCTTTCCAGACCAAATGCTTTGTTGATTCTCAAAGTTTTTATGTTATTTCTTTTCACACCTTTACACTATTTCACCCTAATCTTTTTGGTAAATTTTGAATCTTCAATGTTTTTTCGTTCCATTGTTCGTCTTTGCAGTATATATTTCTGAGCCAAATACAACTAGGAATTGATCCGATTTTGCATCCTTTGAATTCTTTCGAATCCTGCGGGAATTATTTTAATTTGTTTGAATTTGCAAACAAGAAGAGGGAAAGGAAGCGTGCTAATCACAGTTTACTGTTATTGACAATTTGCTGACATGGTTCTGTGTCATGCTTAAAACGTAGTTCATATCCATGCCAAATCTCAAAGCTTCTAATTTCAAAGATGTCAGAAGTCGTTAATGTTGTATGTTAACAATGAGTTTGAGCAAATGATGTTATTGTGTTAACCATGGTATTGATTATTTTTTATGTTAAATATTAACTTAGTGTCGATTACTCGTCTTATATTGGGCGAAACGAGAAAAAAATCTGCCTCAGCCCGGATTTGAAACGGGGAACGCCGCCATTCATGAGGAGCGTTTACCAGTTACTCTACAGAGGCCACAGCAGATCCTTTCTTCTCTCTCCTGTGTCACATGCTGATGCAGAACTGCATTTCTTCACCTCGTAAAACTTTTTTCATGAATACTGCAGTCTAAAGAATCTTCACCGAATCAGTATTCATTAGAAAAGTTGCACATTGAAATTCAGAGGTGCACAAATGGGCTGCAGCATAGTTGTACCACTGGATCTCAACGTGCATGAAAATAATATAAAACTTGTTAACCTTATTTTAACCTTCCACCTAAGTGACGTTTATCGAAATTATTTTTTATTATTCTTAGATCCGCTTTCGACAGTCAGATACAGGTCATGAGCTAGTTGCTATTTTTTTACTGAAATGTGTTCTGGTTCATTCTATTTTTTAAGTATACCCCATTTTCATTGTAAGTTACATTCAACCTCTAATATCAGCAGGCAATTTAAAAATTACTTTGTCCCTCTTTCGAAAATCACCGTACTTTGTAAGCAATCTTTGTAATAAATTGTAATATTAAATACTGGGTTGGCCAGAATGTCTTTATCGTTTTCATAGTTTTATTTCTGGCCAAGCCTATGGAAATTATTGATATACTACTCACTGCAGAATTCCGTGAAGGATACGTAATAGGCTCTTTTGGCGTATTTACTCTCTTAAAATGAAACAGTAAAATCTCACTGGTTGAAACAGCTACAAGTGTGTCACTAAAATTCCGTCACTGGTTTCATCAATGAGGATCAGTGGTTAATCATTCCCAATAATCATCTAGTCCAACGCGTTGTTGTCCGTCAACTGGTTGGTTATGACACTTATCATTCATCGTTTTTGTGCTAATCTTTGCAAAATTAAATTTGAAAAACTGCACTTTACTTCCACAACAATAAATGAGGGGCTGGCAGAAATATAATATCTAAAGCCTATCTGTGGGAAGGCCCGTCACTACGTCAACGTTCGCGTCGCTCAAAGTCAAACCCAAGGGGTCAGGAGCATCCCCACTTTCAAGCGGAAGATATCATATCCCTTGCTGATTGCAGCCAGGCTCCAAATATTTCTAAACAAACTCTAGCACACGATGAAGTTCGTTTTCACTCTAGAAATGCAAAGAACCGACCGGCGACACGAGCGTACCAGACGATTGGACGTTCATGTCTTGATAGCGAGGAGCACTATAACTCATCACTGACTCCTTGGTTAGCGCAGTGGTAGCGCATCGGCCTTTAAGTCGGTGGTCAGGAATTCGATTCCCTGGTCCAAAGTCAATTTTTGCAGGCGCTCACTCGTTACGCTGCCAATGCTCAACAGTCAACCTTTCCCTTTCCTTTCCCTGTATAGCTTTCCCGGTTTAAATTGCACACACGAAATAAATACTGAAGACAAATTTTCCCACAAACTCACATTTGCTATCCGAATTCCAAATAAATTAGGATAGTTTCTTGAAATCGTACATAGAATGATGAAGAAGAATCCTGGAGAGTAGCTTTCCTTTAATAAGTGCACCAGACGCCACTACAAAAATATTTCTTCAATGGGAAGATCGAGGGGAGACCAATTATTATTATTATTACTATTCTGAAGGTGAGATAAATCTCACCATCGCGATGAATTTTCGTTAGCTGTCGGCCATGTCAAGGTTTTTCTCAAATTGCCCGTAACCCGCGTATATGGCCATTTACAATATTAACTAAAGGTGAAACGACAAGTTTGCCTGAGCACATGAATGAATGCAAGGCCTCTATAAAAAAAGTCGGCAATGCAGTCTAGTGTTCCGTAGAAAATAGAAGTACAAAATCATATGCAAAAAAATCGGTAGTACTTTTTGGTAAAACTTTTGACCTCTTAGAGAAAAATAACTTAGCAACGAGAGAGGCATCCTTCTCCTTTTGAATCTACAAACATTCTTATCACACCTTTGCATCCGGTTCTAGTTCTCTTTACTCGGCTTTCCTGCTCAGCTGCTGAGAAATGTAAATAATTGACAAATATTTCGTCTGCAGAATCCACGTGAGAAATAATATATTGGCATTTCATAAAACAGAAAAGTAAAATTCATCAAATTGTACATATAATTAATTACAAAATAATTCTCGTAAACATAATAGCTACTTCTATGGCCCCAGACAAATTCTAATTATAAAAATTAGATAATAATTTTTATAATTAGATAAATTCTAACATTCTAATGGATATGTGGACTACTGGCTAGTAAGTAGAAAAGGGCATGCTTGTTACGGTGGGACACGTATGAAGATCCATTATGCTACATATCGACACGATTCTTCGTAGAAACTAACTTTTTGTTCATATTCCTTATTATTGCATTTTCGTTTTTTACGGAACTTATCCTTACTCGTTTCTTAAAAACAAGAACAGCATAAGTAAATAGAAATAACCGATAATTGTGCATCTTATTCTATATATTATTACGAATATCAAAAAGAAAATTTACACACTTATTTAGGACAGTGAGGGCCTTTCCTAAACATTATTATTATAATTGTACAATATCGGAATCAATTTTATTATTCTAAATCTCCAAAAAAATGTATAAATGTTCTGACATTTAACAAAAATTTTAATACGGTCCGTCCTCGGTTGGAGGGATCGTTCAAGGCCCCATGCTCCAAGCAAAAGAAGAGAAAAAAAAGGGTTTTGACGACCTTTTTTTTTAGGTTCGAGGGATGGAAGGGACGAACTGCAGAGATGGAGGCGTGGGAGGAAAAGAAGGAAAGGAATGTGATCTAATTACTCCATTGTTCCGGTTTAACCATGGAGTCAAAGAATTTATTTAAAATAAAGTCCCGCTCCTCGGGATTGCGAAGGTCTGGTTTCCGTCTCAAATCTAGTTTGATGTCCTCTAGACGTTTCCGCGTGGATGGATTGAAGCCATCAGGGACCCGTTGCTCGTTCCACTCGAGAACGACGTTTGGATCTAAACTTAGGACCGTCTCCCGATCGTGGTAGCACGCCACTGGGATTAGTGTTTTGCGGACGGCACTGAATTTTGCCCGATGTTCTCGCAAGCGCTTCAAAGCCTTGCGCAATGAACCCTTCCTGGATAGCGGAGGGGCTAAACGTCCCAGGGGCGAGACTAATTCCGTTGGTATTGGCACCTCCTTTGGTCCTTGGATGGCGGTGTCACCTACTGGTGACAGTGCTGGATGGCGGATGGTGCCTCTAGTCTTGGTGCTGGACTCCGTGGACGAATAGGCGGTGCTCCTTCACCTGCTCCAGTTGATACTGTCGACGCGGCCGCTGCCGGGCAATTCTCTGCTGTTTGTTTAATGCCATCCACCCTGTACTCAAAAGGACGACCTGTGAAGGTGCCTAGAGCAGTATCGAGTGAACGACGTTAAAAAGGCGGTTTACCAGGGACAAATAGCTCCCGAAAAGGACGCTCGGAGGGCCTGGAGAGAGTGCTACTCACTGGTTGAGAAATGCGGCGTTATGTTTCGGAGTGTCGCTCGGCAGTAAAAATGTTTCACAGTCCTTGAAGACTGAACTACGTTTTAAAAGTTCTTTAGTCCTGAAAAGGACTGAAGGTATTTTTAATGGAAGTTAAGAAACAGTCCAGTCTTTTCTGCAATTAGTCTTTTAATCCAAAAGAACCTCCCTAGGCTGGAGAGTTGAAGAGTAGTAGCGTAGCGGATGCTGGCGTCGAGATTCCTCGTAGTTTGGTCGGAGACTGAGTGGAGGCGAGAGTGGGAACCTTGGTCCGAGATTTCTTCCCCACTCCGTCGGATTTTGGGCGCGCGGTCCAATGAAATAATTTTGCTTCCTTCCGTCACGCTCACTACTCGTCTCTCCAACTCTCAGCATTACAAAGTTTCTTAGCGATAATTAAAATTGAAGAATGAAACTATTAACGTGAGATGTAGAAAGAATATATATATATATATCATATTATCATGTATAATAATATCACATTCTTATAATATATAATAATAATATTATATATTATTTCCTCGTATTATTATTAATAAAATAATATGATGCTATAACTACCTATAGGGAATTTACAATTATCAAGGGTGTTAACCTTATAATATATTTACATTGAATATTAGAAGGACAAAGAAATATTGTGTCGTGAATAATTATTAAGGCAGAATATTAATGAAAAAATAGAACGAAATTTAAGGAAACAAAAATTAGAAAGTGAAAAAAAAGAAAATGGCTAGGAAAAACCCGCGTGAGTCATCGCCGCTGTGCCCATACCTGGGCGCTTGGAGTTTTCCTAGCTATCACGTGATGGATGAGTGGCCAGCAAAGGTCGTCACAGCTGCAGAGGAAAGGAACCTTGAGAAATTATAGAATTGAAAAAGTTACAGGGGCGAACTATTTAAAGGTTCCTTACGTCCGTCGCCGTTACAGCCCACGGCGTATATCAATTTCCTCTGCACAGTACGCTAAATACACATGAGAAATAAAACTCGTCAACGTAATATGACCTTTAAATTGGATATGTGCCATTTCCGAAGTAGTTTTTTTGTGCTGAATATGAATCAGTTCCGCGTTTTTCACATACGTCAGCGTTTTACTTTCCGTCATTCCGCTATAGACCGAAATAAAAACTATTTTATAAATTTTGAAATCAAGTGGGAGGATTTTCTTTGATCTTAGAAACATGATAACAAATATGCAATCTCTCTTCCTTAAGTGAATCCATAATCCATTGATACATGTAATATTGGGAAAAATAAGCAAATTTGATTCCTAGAGTTTTAATATTAATTAAATTTAACGAAAATATCGTTAGGGCAACATCACTATCAGTGAAAGTTAAATTAATTTTTGGTAGAATCTAAATTTTATATGTCAAATTATCGAAAAGCTATGACTATTAAACTCAAATAATATTTGGTAGATAAAGCTAAAGATAGATATTCCGTCAAAGTGATAATGTTACAACATGCTTTACTCTATAATTCGACGTGATTAGGCGTTTAATACCTACTGGAGTTCCTTGGATTTCTTCTTAGGTCAATGCGGTAACCGTGCCACATTCCATGTTTATTTTCACACGTCTCATAGCGCAATTAATATGTATATATATCGCAGCAAGTACATCGAAAGACTGCAATATGGCAAAGACGTCACCATTGGATGTTGACATTACAATTTGTTCTTGGTTTGGCATAGGCGCATATTTATTCCATCGTGTTAGGATTTTAATTGAATTATCGTGGGTGTGGTGAGCCCACACTTGTAGTTATTTATAACTACAAGAAAAACCTAGAAACACTACCCGAATCGGGTAGTGTCACGCCTACCCTGCAAGGGAAATGGTTTAATGGTATATATATATATATATATATATATATATATATATATATATATCGGCAAGAAAAGTGTATCTTCGCAGCTCAAAGGTTCGGCGCGTATTCGCCAAAGAAGTAAGCCGAATAAATGTAAGTTGTTAAATTCCACATCCAAGTCCGCCAGGAAAAGGAAGACTTATAGCTGGAGATAAGAAACCTGAAGCAGAAGGTCCCCTAGTATGAGGAGACCTGGATCTGTCACAAAGAGGGGGTTCGGAAAGAGGTAGATTTCTTTCTCAACTCTGTAACAAGACACACAGGATTACATTTTTCTAACGTTGGTATTTTATGCACACAAAAACGATGATCCTAAAGAGTACACCAAAATCGATGCAGTTTTGAGTTGTAACAAAAATAAGCCTCGTAATCTCATTTTGAGAATCTAGGGGAAAGTAATCATTTTTAGACTTTGGGTCAGGTTGGATTTTGTTTTCACAACTCGTACCGAAAACACGACCCGATCCGAGAACTTGAAACCCCGAAACTCCAAAAAAAAAAAATAAAATAAATGCAAGCAAACGAAAAGTGAAATAAAAAATTTTGTAAAAATTTCCAGAAATATCTCAATTGAACGTATGGATCGGTTCGGGTTTTTGGGCCAAGTTGCCACGGAAAAACTGTTAGTATAGTAGATGCACTTCCTATAATACAGCAGCTGTACTATAGGCTCGGGGCAACAGATACGCCGATTTATGGTGAGGAGTTGCGCGAAAATAAGGGGCAACCGTTGTCCGTCAAGTATGGGACGGCTCCTACCCCGAAACTGAAGCAGCAGTTGTGCGGTGAAAATCTGCTGTCAAAATTGTAATTTTGGCGTTTTGGTAATTTCGTGATGTATCTCTGCCTTATCAAAGTTTTTATCTTCAAATCTTCATCGGAAAGGTAAGAGAATGTATATTTTTTTGACCCCAGGTGTCGACGAAGAGGCAGCAGCGACGACGGCGAAGAGGCAGCGGCAACAACGTCGAAGAGGTAGCAACAATAATGTCGAAGAGGCAGCAACGGCAATGGAAACTAGGCGGCTCAACCAGTGCTGCCAGGTGGCAAAAAAATAAATCTTCAGCTCTCCCCGATTTTTCCTCAGAAAATCTCCAGACCAATTCAAAAAAATTCTTCTTATTTTTTCAGAATTTCTTCAGATTTCAAAAGTCAATTTTTTAAATAATTAATAATACTATTATGAACTATTCAAGTTGTAATAGCTATTTGAGTTGTAGCATCACATTAATCATATACATTTTTATGAATTTAACTAAGAAATATTAATTGAAAATGATTGTACACTAAACCAAACATGCGCACAAAGCTCTCGAAACATATTGTACATACTCACCTTACGCGCAGCATTGGAATTTCGATGCCTGAAGCCGATCGGACCTCTCTTTCTACCATGTGAGATAGACAACGAGGTGTGATCGTATTCGAATCGAAGGTTTCGAAACCTCTCTTTTTGTCGTATGAGGTAGACAAAGAGGTTCTGATGGTGCTCGAACGACAACTCATACTTATTGTTTCAAAACTACCAACCCCTCTCTGTCTACTTTACTTGATAGAAAGAGAGGTTTCGAAACTTCCGTTTCAAATTCGATCGCACGTCCTTGTCTATCTCACATGGTATAAAGAGAGGTCCGATCGACTTCAGGCATCGGAGTCCTACTACAGTTACGTACGGCTCAACTATATTCATTTGTGCAAGTTTTTTTTGATAAGGAGAGTTAAACGGAAATCGCAAATAGATTTCATGTGCTGCTTCAGTATAAAAATCTAGACACTTGAGTCTAAACTGTTCCAAGTCATTAGCCTCAAAGTTTTCAATTTGAAGAAGCGAAATTGCTACACCCGGACCCAAATAGATGTCTTCTAACTTGACGAAATTGTGCGGATTTCTGTACTGAATCTGATCGAAAACCCTGAGTGTTCATAATCTCTCGTTTTATATAACAGTCTAGAATTGTTCGATATACTTGAGAGTTTTTCCAGTATACGAGATGAATCTTGGAAGTTTCAGTCTGAAATGCCTTGTTTAAATCCGCGAACATCGGAAGCAAGTGACATAGAAAATCTACGTAAAGCTTATTTATTGGATTTAAAAGAAGATGATGAATTCTCGTAGCAGTACTTTGGTCTTTATTTTTCAGATTTAAATGTTCTCCATTAAAGTAAAGTTTAAGCGCGGGGTACAGTTCCTTCACGCGGAGAACAGCTAGTAACAAAGAGAGTCATCTCGTTTGACACGGATGAAGCAACTTATGGGGCTTCAGATTAAAAAAAGTTTGAAATTCTTTAAATTCACAAAGACGTTTCAAACTATGATGCATGTATGAGTACACGAGTCTAATCAATAATTCAACATCGTCCGGAATCTTTTTGCTAGCGTTAGAAGCGACCAAAGCGTAAGAATGACCAATGCACTTCAGAATGAACAAGAATGGAATATCTAGTTTCAGTTTCAACGATACCGAATTATTTTTACCCATCATTACAGAAGCACCATCTGCAGCAAAACCTATACAATTTTTTTTGTATGGAATCTGATTTTCTTCAAAGTATTTTACTATAAAATTGTACATGTTGCAATCTCTTTGCTGCAAAGAAATTCGTCTTGAACACTATCTCCATTAAATATTCTTGTGATAATAGCTAAACTTTAAACAGAGCTTTTATCAGTTAATTCGTCACTCATCATGGAAAACTTGTTTTCTCTCAACCTATCTACCAAGCATTCGAAATTGTACGGGCCAGACTCCAACTCATTTTATTTACTACATCTGAATCCAAATGCATGCTTTGAAATAATTTAGTCAGATCACCGGATATGTTGAAAGCTAAATTATGCTCTGCAATAAAAGTCGCAATTTTTATCTCGTTCCTTTTACATTTCTCTTCTAAGTTAACCTCCACACTAAAATCGGCATCTAATAAAGAAATCAGTTTGTGCCCATATACCTCGGCATGTTTCGCATGTTTTCTAAATTTTAAATGACGCTCTACTTCTGTTTTACCCGCTTTATAGTCATTTTTACGAAAATCGCAATAGAAAAACTCAACGCCTCGGTTACTTTTCTCGATCCATTCCAGAAAACTGGGCATTTTCTCCCAAACTACTTGGTACTTGTGGTCGTGGCTTTTCTTTCTCCTTTTTCCTAATTTATTTTGAGATCCAGCTCGTACATTTTTATCTTTATTTTCGCCTCTACCAGCTTGATGGTCTTCTGTTTCTGAAATAGCGTCAATTGCAACTTGATCCGAATTTTCGGAATCTCTATCCGAAGAATTTGCAGGGATTTCATCAGTGGAATTCATTTTCAATTCTAAACAGATAATTTGATCAAAATAATGCTACTTTAGAACGTCATCCATCACTTTAAACATGTATTATATTTATTTTTATTACATTTTTCCTAACCACTTACCGTGTATTAAACATACTTCAAGTAATCCAGCTTCCCTGTAATAATCATCTTTTAAGGTTGAATGCCTATTGCCCTCCAATTCCATTTCGTCATTTTGTTTGCTGAATAGATTGCGAATGTGATATGTAGGTCGAGCATTTTCAAATGATGATACTATAAAAATTAATGAATATATTCATTTAATATTTTATTCGAGGGTAATGTTGAACCAGTATGCTGTTTTGGATACTTTATAAATTTAAAAAAAAACATTCAAAATTCACAAATCTTTGAATGCTAAAATATACCACGCACGTGGTCACGTTTCAAAATTCTAAGTTAATTTGTTTTACAGGTTTTATATAAAAAAATGCGTCTTTATCGATTACATAAAAAAATATAACTCATAAATAGAAGTACCACATGATTACGTTAAAACCCAATTTTTCAAAAAGGGGAAAGCTATTGAAAAAATTTAAGTGCTGATTCAAATACTGATTAATTCTGGAAGTCTGTACTTGAACGTTGCAAGATGCACAAAAACTCGTGAAATTATTTTTTGGTCACAAGAATGAACTCGCTGTTGTAGTAAACACAATAGTAATGACAAATTTCCCAATTCTAATACAAATTATTGATAACGCAAACGAAATACCGGAATAAACTTGACAAATGTAAACCATTTAAACTTATAAAAGCTGAAGACAGCTGAAGAGATTAATTACTCAAGTGATCACCAGACACCATCACAATTCACAATACATGAAATACATGTATACTTATGGCCTTTTCATACCTCTATTTGCTGGCAGTAGCAGGCAGCCTGCCTGTAGGAAGTCCATAAGAGTGAAAGAGACGGACCATTCCCTATACCTTCCACTCTTTTGGATTTACTGCAGGCAGGCTGCCTGCCACTGCCAGCAAGCAAAGTATGAAAAGGCCTTTAGATCATGAATTCTGCGGATAATAGCCCGTTCTGTAGTGAAAAATCGTCCAATATGATTGGGAGGCTGGGAAACGGGAACGGTTATGGTTGGTGGTTGAAATTTTTTCCACTCGTAACTCACGGTGCCGTAGAGTCCCATGATTGCGTTTTCTTTACCAGTTCTACGTTAAGCGTTTTATCATTAGGCATCGCAGAAAATTGCTTTTTATAGAAGCAAATTGAAAAAAAGGATCAACTGAAAAAAATCCTCAGATTTCAAGAAAATTTCCTCAAAATCTTCAGGAATCGCAGACGCGCAAAAATTTCCTCAGATCTGAAGACAAATCCCCAGACCTGGCAGCACTGGGCTCAACGAGTGATCGACCGGGAGCCCCGAGAACGGGGATAGGTCGGTGCAGCGAAGAAAGCGACCTCACCAACCAGACACTAAACTAGTATACTATAAAGATGCGTTCTGTAGGACGAGTGAGCCAGGCAGGGTCGACTCCCATGGGTACCTGTGATCGCGTATACTTTTGTAGTTATCGACCTCATGTTAGATGGCTCTACTGTAGAGGCAAAAGTGGGGCTAATATTTTCTTAAAATATTTTCGCGCCGCCATGGTAATGTTTTCAAATGTTTTCTTGAGATTATATTGAAGTGAAATCAGTGAAGTGAAAAATGAAAATAGTTAAAGTGAATAGAAATGTTTGTACTGTGCCAAGATGTTCGTCCAAAAGGTGCAAGAAAAAAGAAATACCAATCCACTTGTTCCCAAAGAAGTATATCGGAAGACAATGGATAGCGTTAATCGGAAATAAAGACTTAAAGGGAATGAGTTACGATGAAGTAGCCTCCAATCATTTATTCATTTGCCGATTACACTTTTCTGAGGATCAAATGAATAAATGTCAAGACGGAACGATGAGATTGAAGTTTGATGCAGTCCCAACTTTAAGTTTGCCCGAAGTTGAAGAGGTGGAGAGTGGTGCTGACGATGAAGCAGACGGTGCCAAGAAGTTGGATTTATCCAACAGGGAAACAGACTCTTCGTCAACGTAAATTGATCCAATTTTAAACTCGCCGTCGCTCGGAAAATTGCGAGTCGTAAGTAAATTCTTTATCAGGCGGTAAGTTGAAATATAGATATGAATATAATTATATTCCGAGAAGCTTTTAAATTACAGGAAAACACGTAAATACGCCTGAATCGTTGAAAATTTGATAGTCAATCATGTACATGTACCAAAAATGGAATAGGTTAAATTTTTAGTTTAAAAAATTATCTTAAAAAAAAAACAATTTTATAGAAAGTGTTTAAATTTCAAACAAAAGAGATGAATTTTCAATTAAAATGATGAATTTTGGAGAGAAAGAAATGGATTTTTCATGAAATAGTCTTACTTTCAACCAAGTAGTTGAATTTTCATTCGAAAAGATGAATTTTCAAGCAAAATTATGAATCTTCAAGTTAAGTAGTTGAATTATAAACTAAATATTTGAATTTTTAACTAAAAAAGATAAATTAGGAACAAAAAATTGAATATAGATGAATTTTTATTTATCAGAAATAATTTTCAAGTAAAGAGATACATTTTTAACTAAAATGGTGGAATATTCACGTCGACTAGTTAAATTTTCAGTTTAAAAAATTATTTTGCACCCCAAAAAACAAATTAAAACCGACGATTTAAAAAACAAAAAATAATTTTGAAAATAATAGTTTAACTTTGAACCAAGTAGTCGAGAAGATCAAGCATATAACAAAAAAGACGAATTTCCAACTACAAAAGATAAATTAGGAACCAAAAATGAAATATGTAAGCTTTCAGTTATAAAAATTAATTTTCAACTAAAGAGATAAATTTTTAACCAAAATGATGGAACATTCAACTGCATTAGTTAAATTTGTTATTAAAAAAATTATAAATATTGAACTGAAATATTGATACTGAAGCTCTAACCTCATAATTTAATTACCTCATTTGGATAAATAAATACTAGAGTGAAACATTTTGTAGATACTAAGCGATAATGACAAAAGTATTTATTTAAGTTCATAATTTTTGCGTAAAATAAAATTTTCGAATGGACTCGTAAAGCTAACCGATCAGCACGTGTATCCTGACTTAATTAAACGACAGACTTGTAAATTGGCAAATCAAGTCTTCAGTGCCGATGTTGCATCAGGACTGCAATCTCTAGCAGGTTGTCCAGGTAATATGCATGTGCAATCCTTCTTTTCACTAAAACTAAAAAAAAATCTCAATTACTCATTCAAATTACGAACATTAAGGTCGGGTTTTTGTTAACGATGACGAGTGGAGCCACATTGTGGATAATGATAAACCAATGATTATAAACTGGCCACAATCTGTAGTTCGAGCACCCAAAGTGATGCGGAAATCAATAAACGATGAGACGGAATGGAAATGGCGGATAATCAACATTGTTGATGTTGGAGGTGGGAGAAAATTTTGTAGATTATTTTACAATAAACAGTGTGTACAATATGTATTTTTGAAATAATACTTCGCAGAGTGGGAGAAAATGGCAGAAGAATGCAAGGTCTACAACAAACACGGTGTATGTGGCAGCAAGAAGGAGGACCGGAAGGAATTAAAAAGGAAAACTTATGAAGATGACGTTTATACAACGAGTATCACATTAAAGAAAAAGCGGATGACGGAAACGACCAAGAAAACGGAAACCATTATATTGAAAGCAGCTAAAAGGAAACGGCAGACTTTGATGTTAGAAAGCCTAATGAAAAATCCTCATGTACCGTCGGACTGCCTAGTAAGTTCACGGAGAGAAGCAATTGTGCTCGTAATTTTTGTTTTTGTTTTAATTTGAAAAACAAACTAAAAATGTGTTTTATGTAGGTATTAAGTGAAACGGAAAATAGGGAGAATTGTCCGACGGAAGATGTCACGGTGGATCCTGGTATGCCGTCTCACTGCACGGTAAGTTATACAACAAATATTAGTGGTGGTAATTATTTATGCTAAGTTTCATTTTTTAAAAAGTAATGACAATATTGATTATTTAGGAATTAGTTCAGGGAGACAAAGCAGCGAAAGCGGAGAATATGCCGACGGATGAATTCACGAAGATCGTGATTGCTGGTCTATCAACGGCTATGAAAGGTAATTTGCAATATTTCCTTTTGCATACTTATAGAAAATGATTGATAAGAATGTATACATATACATCATATTATGAACTTCTTTTTTTCATGTGCAGAATTCACTAAGACATTGCAGGAGGAATGATTAAAAACGATGAGCGGTCTTTTAAAATTGGTAACAGAACAAAAGGAACAGCAATGCTCGGCTCCTTCAACACAGGTATTCATTATGATTTGTTTCTAATTTTTAATGATCTTTCAATTGTTTCAAAATTTTTTTTTTTTATTTTCTAATTGTTTATAATTATATACATATAGTAAAATGTTTTGCAGATGCCTAAAATTAAGCAAATAACGACAATTGCCAGGAATGACTTTCGCACAAGAAAACTTATTGCGGATGTTGCGGTATTTATCATGAAGTCCATTGGTAGAATAAAAAATGGACAAGGAGTTGGAAATTTTTATGCTTCTTTTATATTAATTTTACAGCAGCGTTCGGCAAATGAAAACATGGAATGTCAACCCAGCACGTCACAGGGATCGTACTCACCTGTGTGCGACTCCTTGAACACGGACAACTGCGCAACTGTCGCGTCGAAGGTATCCTACCACAGTTTCAATACACATAGGTTTTTTTACGTTTAACTGACGTAATTCTATTTGGTAATGCAGTATTTCTAGTAATTTTGTAATCTTACAAGAGGAACATTTAGCATCAAGCACAGTATCCAGAGGTAAAATTGAAGCCATGCAATGTTTACCCATTACATCACAGGGATCGTCTTCACCTGTGCGCGACCCCTTCAACACGGAAAACTGTAGAACTGTCGCGTCGAAGGTACCCACCACATTTTCAATAATTTATCAATTTTCTTTACGTTTAACTGACGTACTTCTATTTTGACATCAGTATTTCTAGTAATGTTGTAATCTTCCAACAGGAACATTCTGCATCAAGGAAGGTCTCAACAGATAAAATCGCCAAAAACAAAAATAGAAGGGACTTCAAAAAAAAAAAATAATGTAAGGGAATAATCCTACAAATTTAGGTTTTAATTTTAAAGTAAGCAAATAAAATATTAGTTGAATTCTTGTTACAGAAAATCAGGCGCATTTCAAATCCTGAAATTAACGGAGGAAGTCACGGTAAAGAGGGAAGACGCAGACCTGTGGAATGACAGAAACCTGCGTACATTGACGAGTGACATGATTTCTCATTTTTTTGACAGGGAGACACTGCAGAATTCGTCCGTGACAGGTGCACAGTGCAATTTGAGAAAAGGACAGCAATCGAAGCCGCACTTGGACTCAGTAAAATTGAAACCAATAAGATGTAAGAAATTTAATGTTAATAGATTATGTAAATGAGTGCGTTAAATATCGATCAAAAAAATTGTTAATTGTTAATTTATGAATGTTACAGGTTATGTGAAGAGCCAGTTCCAATCTGATGAGGGTAACAAGGCCATTGATGCCCTCATTACAAAAGCAATGCAGTGCAAACTATCTAATTCCAGAAGAATAAGGGGAGGGAAACCGCGACAAATTATACAACATGCGGAGTAAAGAATTTTTGGTTTTGATCACGCACTCCCTAAACTAGTTTCATTTGGCGCAAAAATAATTTCGTTTTTTTGTTTTATTTAAAAAAAAAGTGAAACAGTGGTCCTGTGACATTGAGCAGCCAGGAAATGATTATAATTATTAATTAAAGTTAATTTTCGTGAAAGTAATAAAGTGTTTGTCAGGAAGAGCAATTGATGGTAGCAAAAGCTGAGGGCAAAAAAGTGGACCCAATAGGACAAACAATATTACCCCTAATCGTAAACGAATATCCTTTATATGGGTTACATTTAAAAATATATTTTCTACTTTCTTATATTGTTTAAAGACATTTAACAACTGAAATATGCAGATAATTGCATGTAGAGTTGTCAAAATGCGCACAATTTGATATTTGAACCCCCATAAAGTGTAGTTTTTTACGATTAGGGGTAGTATTTTTGGTCCTATGTAGTAATTTTTTTTCCTCAGCTTTTGAAACCATAAGTTCTTTTTCCTGCCGAACACTTATTATTTTTACGAAAATTAACGTTAAGTAATAGTTAAAAATGATATTGGTACTAATTATGGTGCCAGGACCACGGTAGAAACTTTTTTTTGTAATAAAAGAAAAATACGCATTTATTTTCTCCAGATGGAACAAGTTTGGGGAAGCGTGATCAAAACAAAAATCATTGCTTTTTTTAGCCTACTGGCACTCTGCTATAGATTCTTGCAATATTTCGGTATAATAATAGATAAAATGTACTTTCAACTTTTAAATCCCTATTATGGTACCTGACTTATGGCAGACTAAAGAAAATTCTGTACACTATGATTGGCGACGCAATGATGCGCCAGCCTAAAATCCCTTGATTTAATAACAATACAATTTGTAAACTGCAGACTAAAGAACATTCTGTACACTATGATTGGCGACGCAATGACGCGCCAGTCTAAAATCCCTTGATTTAATAACAATAAAATTTGTAAAATGCTGACTAAAGAAGGACAGAATACAAATTATGACACCAATGGTTTAAACAAGACCTCGTCTGAAATGACATTAGAAAATTCAGTTTGCTTCGGAATTTTGAAGTGTACGGATTTCGCGTCAATTATTTTAAAAATGGAGTTGAAAACTATGTTTAGTGAAAAGGGAAAAGTGCTTCCTGTAATGAATAATTATAAATTTAGTCAGGGTCGTTTATTAACATCCACAGAAGAGCGGCACTTGCGTTGTATTAACAGAAAGTGTTCAACAAGCGTGTACACTTTAGGACAGGATCTAGTTTTTTGTAGAAAATGTGGTGAACATAATCACGACCCTACCAGTGAAAAAGTGATAATTCGACAGACAGTTAGTAATAGTGCTAAAAGAAAAATAGACGAAAATTTGTGTGAAAGGCCATCAAAACTGATTCACCAAGAATTGGATGAAAGGTCTCTTCAAGTCCTGACTAGAAAAGATGTAAAATATATTAGAAATAATCTTACATGTATGAAGTTATTAGCATGCCGAAATTACCAAAATCTCTGGCTGATGTGCAAGATTTTTTGGATTCATGGAAATTGAAGACGGCTGCTGGCGAAGACTTCCTCATCCACAACGACAAAAATAAGAAGATTGTGATTTTCTGCTGTAACGCGAATATAGATTTTTTGTGCAAGTACCAAAACATTCGCCTTGGAGATGGTACATTTTAATTTTGTACCAAATTTTTTTTACAACTCTTAACTTTGCACAGCTATTGTAATGGATTTTACGTACCAATCGTGTATTGTCTACTCGCACACAAAAAAGAAAGCACGTATGCAGAGGTGTTTCGCGTGTTGGAACTTAAGTGTAGGGATGAAGGACTAACATTGCAACCCAAACAAGTGGTTATAGACTTTGAAATCGCAATACATTTGGGCCTGAAAGAAGTTTTCCTGAATGTATACGTCATTGGATGCAGATTTCATCTAGGACAGTCATGGTAAGTTTAATTCTACGATAATGATTTTTACAGCAACTGAATAAATTAAGTACATTATAAGTATATGTAATTTTCAAATAATTTAGAATTTCATGTCTCCGACACATTATAAATTGTGAATCTTAAAAAGTTCTATTAAAATTTTTTATATTTACAACCCAATGAAAAATATATATTTCAATAATTTCATTTTGTGTACATGTTTTTATTTTTCAAGAACAATCGTCTTTATAGCCTAAGTTTTGAGGGCGAGGCACGATTATTGTAATGAGCGTGTAATTGTCAAAGCCATAGGTGCTTTGAGAACCTTCTTCAAAGTTAATAGACCAGTGGAAATAGCTGATCAATTAACAGCAAATTTTCGAAACGTTCGTGATGCGGCAACATTATTAATTATAAACAAATTATTATTTTGGTTATCACTTCCCAGCGAAAATACCGAAGGTTTTGCAAAATTTTGTTTCTGCTTTTTTCTATTGAGAACAAACTATTGTATGATTTGCAAAACTGTGTTGCCAAGTATTAAACAGTTTGCAAATCTAATATGATGTTAGTACTAAGTTAATTATCACTCAGTACGATTTGCGAAACGTTTCTATTTTTTGGCTAGTTTAACAAAGTACCTAATTTGTTCAATTTTATGAAAAACTACGCAAGTTGCAATAAAATGTTTAATAACAATTTTTTTTCTAGATTTCGCCCTTTTTAAATTATAAAAACAAGAAAATGAAAATACGTATGTTTTTTAATACCAGTGCATATTAATAATATAAGGAGCAAATATTGAAGTAATCCTGAAAAATAAAATTGGTACATTATTTTGCATTGTAAAGAAGAGTTGTTGAATAAAAACTATTTGAAATTCCCGAATTAAAAATTAAAAATTTTTAATACTTTAATCTCTATTATTATTTCCAAACGATTAAATCACAATTATGGTCAGCAAGGTAATACATATGTGATCGAGAATACCTCTACAGCTCTAAAATTATGGCCTGTAGGGGAACGTAGCTGAATAAAAAATACATTCTTTATGAGGCTGTGGATAAATAATGACTCGTCGTTGTACAAGAAAATATCAAGCGAATAAAAAATTGTCCTTTTTTCGAAAGTTGCATGGCAAAGAAAGTGAAAATTAATTCTGCTAATTCACTTTTTTGTGTATAAAAATTATTAAAAATAATAAGAGGTTGGTACTGAAAGATTGCTACCAGGAAAGAAGAGAGAGAGGGACGAAAATACGAAGAGTTTATACTTGCGTTATTTCTCCAAGTCTGTCGCCATCTACTGAATCTCGGAAACATTAATTCCCCCACCAGTGGCTCTCAACGTAGAGGGAACCTTCCCTCTACGTTCTCACCTACCTGGAAAATTTTCCCAACGGTCCTCCGTAGAAAAGGTCTTTAGCGACCAGCCCCGCGCGAAAAGACCGTTGGAAAACCAGCGGTCATTTTCAACTGTAGCCCAACGGTCCCTCTCAACGGTATTTCAACGGTTTCCGAACGGTGTATTTTCGTAAGGGTTACCAATTGAGGCTAGACACACAGGAGAAGTTTTTGGCTATTTAAATATAATGACCGATTCTTTTAACGGAAAAGTTCGATACGACGAACGCAGCCAAAATCGCACTTTGTGGACGGATTCGAGTTTCCATATGGACTTTTTCTCTGATATGAGGAAAAAAGTTTCCCAACAGCGATTTGTGAATCCAGTGGACAAGGAACCGACTCCAAGACAACCTACTTCCTTGATTAACCTTTCTCGCACTTTGAAAGGATTCCAAGGGTTGTGAGCAACGCTAAAAAAATTAGGTTTCACCAATTTCAAAACAAAGCATTGTAACCACGATCCTATTGAGTATTTGTTTGGGTTAATACGCGCTAATGGAGGGCAGAGCAATAAGCCAACATGCTATCAATTTATAGGCACACCGCAAAATCTATCTAGTGCTCCGAAAATCGCTTGTTCCAAAAACCCCATTCCTGAAAAAGGAAAAATTTTGAAAACGACTGCTTTAATGCTGAAATCACTAAAAAACAAGTGTGCATTTCTTGACTCTTGTCCGATCTGCTCGTCACTTCTGAGTAGTGATAATGGGTCAAATTATCAACGTTCCGGTACTGTTTGGGAGTCAATGTGTAAGTCCAGTTATAATTTGTCATGGTTTTTTTTCCTTTTATGTTTAATTTTTGTTATATTAATGTCCAGTATGTTTTGAATTTTCTGGTCAGTCTGTTCCGAACCTCCTTGTATGTATGTTTTTCCGTCGTCGTTTGGAGTTGAGTAATTTTGTCTATATCGGAAGGGTCTGTCGTTGCAACAGGAGTCGTGCATGATGTAAATTGGTATGGGAATTAGTTTGCCACAGAATTGGCATTTAACGTTCTCTATGTTATTCCTAAGATTGTTTTTGAAAGACGCGGTGTTTTCTATGATTTTTTGGTCAATGTTGTCCTCCATGGTTCCCGGTTTCTGTAACTTAATTAAAAAAAAAAAAGAAAATTTGTCGCGTGGAATCGTAACTGAGTCAACAAGCGGTTTTTGCTATGTTTAATTGTTTATTAACCATTTATAATCATGACAGTTGGGACAAAATAGCAAAGTCTGATCTTTGTTTATAGTTTTTTAGTTTGTAGTGTAAAAGGAGTGTGTATTTTATGTATTCTTTTTTAGTTTTTGATTTCTTCTTTTGTTCGGAAATGAAGGCCTGAGCTTTTTGCTTTCTTCTTTCTCTACCGCGCGCCATTCCTCTTCAGTGTTTCTCTCATCCTCAGTTTTCTCTGCTTCTTTCTGGTTTCCTCTTCTATGCGTTTTCTTTCGTTTTCCTTCATTATTCGTAAAGTGGTTTTCCAGAAGCAATCTCTCTCCTGCTCGCGTCTTTCGTCTCCTATTTTTTTATCTTCTTTTTCCTCTTCTTTCAGTTCGGCGAGTCGTTCGTTAAATTCTTTGTTTAATTTAATGCTTTGGTGGTAGGCTTTTCGTTCGAATTCTGGAGTCAGTTGCCATATTTTCTCGTTTAACTCATAGTTGATGTTTTTCTCCTTTTTTGGTTTTGCTTTTACGGATGTTCCGTATCCTTGGCCTGGTTGTGTCCTGAATCGTAAGGTTGGTTTGTCTCGTCCGTGACGGCTCCTTCTTTCTCCGGGTCCTCTCCTCCAATAGCTACCTCCTCTTGTTTTGAGCGGATCTCGCTGTTAGTGTCATCCCTGAGCAGGTTTCTTACGTAGCGATGGGGGTGGTATTTGATATCATTTTTCTGTATCCCGGCCATTCTTAGGCGTAGCCATTTTATTGCTTAGTATTTTTGGAAGTCTTCTGTCACTGTTCGCTCGAAAATGTTGTTTGGCAGTACTGACACTTGTTCGTGGAATCCATTGTCTGAAATTAAAAGTCCGTACTGTCTGAATTGTTCTTAAAATCTAGTGAGTCGGTTTATCGAGATTCGATTGAGTTAGTTTTGAGTTATGAGTCAGGTTTTAATTTTAATGCTATTGAACCTTTGCCATTTTTGCCTTTGCTTAAATTGAAATGTTCTAACCTAATTCCTTGTATTTCAAACGCCTATTTCTCGTTATCGATATTTGCGTTCTCCAATTTAAAATCGTTTATATTCCATTCACCCATACTCTTAGCTTTAGGGTTTTTTAATTCGTAAATCGTCGCGGAAATTTTCTTTTTAATAATGAAAGGACCTTCGTATTCATTGTAAAGTTTACCTGCTTTTTTGTCGACCTTATTTGATAGTTTTGTTACTACTTTCAGTACCCTGTCACCTATTTTATACTCCAATGGTCTTCTCCTTAAATTGTAACTGTTAGCTTGTCTTTCGTTAGCTTTATCTACATTTTTCTGTACTCCCTCTTTTATCATTTTGTAACCTTTTCAGTTTGTCTGTCCATTTATCTACGCTTTGGAATTCTATCTCACTATCGTTTTCTAATTTTTTTATTAAGGATTGTATTGGTTCTAATTCCCGACCTGAATTTAAGAATGCTGGGGTAAATTGGGTTGACGAGTTTTTGCTAGTATTTATTGCGAACCACAAATCGTCTATATGATCGTCCCATGTCGAATGATCGTTATCTAAATAGGTTTTAATTATTTGTTTATTTGTCCTATTGTATCGCTCGTTTGGGTTAGCTTGGGGATAGTATTTTGGCGTTTTCGTGTGCCTGATACCGAATTTTTCTGTTAAGTCTCTTAGTTTTTTATTTACGAATTCTCTGCCATTATCGGCGTGGAGAATCCTAGGTGTTCCCCAACGCGAAATGACACGTAATTCTGACTCTATTGTGATCCCGTTTTCTTTTTTAATTGGGATTATTTAGACTCATTTTGTGAATAGATCTACGAACACTAAAATGTATTGATTTTTTCTCTTTTCAGAACTTGGTAGTGGACCCATGCTATCAGCTGCTACCATAGTCCTTGGTTCTTCGATTACCCTTTTGCCTATCAATCCTATCTCGCTTTGGTTACTTGTTTTTACTCTTTGACAAGTCTGGCATTTGTTTACGTAATTGATCACGTCCGAATATATGTACCCCTGGCCAGAAGTAATGTTCGAAAATTTTCGCGTAAGTTTTCTCTGAGCCTAAATGTCCTGCCTGGGTTTCGTCGTGATTTTCTCGTAAAACTTGAGCTCTAAGTTTTTTGGCTACGACTAATTTCCAAGAGTTTGAGTCTGGTAATAGAGTAGATTTGAGTGGGTTAGTTCTGTGAAAATAGAGTTGCGAATCTGAGATTCGCCAAAATTTTCAGTCACAATCACCATGTCGTCTAGATAACAAAAAGCGTTTGGTCTCAAGTCTGGAGTTTTAATTTTATCCATCAGTCTCTGGAAAGTGGCTGGAGCATTGGTTAAACCAAATGGCATCCTTTTGAATTGATACATGCCCTTTCCAGGGACTGTAAATGCTGTTATTGTTTTTGAGTTTTCGTCTAATGGTATTTGTAAATAGGCTAATTTTAAATTGATTTTTGAAATAAATTTTGCTGATCTTAAAATGTCCAGTTTCTCTTTCATGAGTGGGATTGGGTAGGGGTCCTTTTTTGTAATATTGTTAACTTTTCTAAAGTCTGAACAAAATCTGTAATCTTTTCGCAGTTTTTTTTATCATCATTATAGGGTATGACCAATCAGAACAAGAGGGTTCTATTATATCCTGTTCTAATAATTTATCCACGGTTTGGTAAATTATTTCTTTAATTTTTAGGCTCACGTGATAATATCGCTGTTTAATGGGGTCGTGGCCCTGGACGTCAATTTTGTGTTTTATTAGGTGAGTCGCCCTATGTTCATTTCCCTGATATACTTTCATTTTGTTTTCTAAAAGTTTTTCTAATTAGGATTGTTGGCTTTCGTTAAGCTCAACAATACCTTCGCAATATTCTAGCGAACAATAATTTTGTTCGTCGCTTTTTCCTGACTTATCCGAAATATTATGCAATCTTATTGCTTTATTTCTTAAATTAATCCAATGATTTTTATTTTCAGTTTCCCTTATCTCATTTTCTTTTTGAGACTCCTTTTCCGACTTTTTTTGATTATTAACTTTTTTATTTTTCCAAAGATTACTATCTTGATCCTTATACGTGCTCCCGTATTTACTGTTGTAAAAATTGTTTCCTTACTTATTTTCCTTATTCTTATTCCTAATTTTTGGTTTACTTAAACTAAATGAGTCTTGTGTGCTTGAGTCGTCGCCAGTGTCTTGGGTGGGGATGCTCTCTAGGGGTTGGAATTGTTGTCTCTAGTACTTTTGAGGTTAATACTACCTCCGAATTTCGGTTTACTATTTTTATTTTCGCCTTCCCTTTTAATTAATGGTTTATTCTTAATATTTAAATTTTTAACTTCCTCAGTTTCTTTTGCTTCAATGTCAGGTTTAGGTTTGGTTTTGTTCGTATTTATTGGGAGAGGTAATGATTCTGGGTTTGCTTCCATTGGATAGCAGGTGGAGGGACTCCTTGGTAACCACCAGGTTTCCGAGTCGTAATTCAGGGTCATCATTTTGTGACATACTACCGAACAACACCTGAAGGTGAATTGAAACACATCAGTTACGCCATAATATCGGATATAAAAGACACGGAATCCACCCCCTGTGTTTCAACAAAATACTAAGACGCTTGTGGTGAAAATGCAGAAGGTGGTCGGCCTTAGGTCGCTCCGTGTCCTCAGGGAGGGAATTAATTCCTTATGATAAAAAATATCGTTATTTATAATTTTGCATATCACTTCTATATATGCAATTACGAACGTTTAAATCTAAATTAATTGAACATATTAATTTGTATAGATGATAGTTCTGAAAAACATAACGAGGGATTCGGTTCTCTTTTTATAAGGGAAACATCATCAACTAAGCCTCATGATCCGTATGAGTTTGTGGAGAGCGAGAATAGTTCGGTCCATGCATTCAGTGTCTCGCATGTTTCTCCTTCTATATGTTCAGATGCTGGCTCTGGTTTTGTGAATAATGTAAGTGAATATCTCTCTCAGGTAATTTTTGATCAGATACTTGAGAATAAAATATTGCGCACAATATTTAATTTGTTATTTCAATTGCAATCTGTAGGCAGCTTGGTCACCTGAAATATGCTTCGGAGAGAAGGTGTTCCATTATTTACAAAATGTAGAAACTACGAGTCCAAATGGGCAGGACAATGCCGACACTCTTACCACTGATCGTTCTGATACTCCTGTACCTTACGAATATTCATCTTCAGGAGATGAATACGTGCCTCAATCAAACAGCGAGGATGAAGCTTCCGGTGAAGATTTCGAGGCTGTTGAAAAGGAAAATCCCGAGTCTTCTCAAGTTATTCATATCGATAGTACTGATAAGGTAATAATTGTTTAGAAATCGTTTGGTCTTTGTTTTGATCAATTTCGGTAAGTTTACCTAATTTTCAATTCCGGCCTGATTTTCTGCAACCTGCAGACGACAATGGTAGCAACCAGAACCAAGAGAACAAAGCTTGCTATCCTTTTTGCTTCGACAATGTGGGACACTTTTCAAGGCATTTATCTAGGTGGCACAAAGACCAAGAACGTGTGAAAAAAATTCGATCTCTTCCCTCGGGATCTCAAGTAAAGCGAGAAGCGATCGCGGCATTACGAAGAAATGAAATTTTTTCCTGATGCAACAAACCAATGAACTGAAGACTGTCCGTTCATCTAACCAAATTCTTCGGTATGCAGGAATCATTTATCCGAATCGCAAACTCTCTTAATTGAATTTTATTGAAAGAAAGACAAACGGGCACAGATGAACGTCACCGTCTCGAATAAAATGCGCGAAATAGCCCGGCTAAAAATTTCACTGCAAAAAATTATAAATTTTGAAAGTGTAATTGAAGTTTTGAAACCAGATGTATACAATGAAATGGTTGCAGCAGTAAAAATTATAAGCGGGTTTGATTCAGAATCAAAAACGTTCCGAGCACCTTCTCTGGCTCTTGATATGGGGACAAACCTTCAAGTCTTGTGCCTCGCAGCCAAAAAGGCTTTAATGACCAAAAATCCTCTTTTTGGCACAAAAGATTCCTCGTGAAGTCGCACTGGTGCAGTGACATTTCCAGCTTGGCCAATAAAGTCTTAAATATAAATTCATCCCTAAAACCGAGAATCATTCCTGTGACTGTAGATGTTAAGTCTTTTAATACATATGTGACTTTTTCAGCAAATGATGCTTTCGAGAAACTGAATCTCAAAGAAAATATGACGGAAAACTATAAAATGTTGGCGGAGTGCACTTTTGCACTAACATTAATCTTCAACAGGAAAAGAATAGGAGAGGTTCGGTTTCTCGAAATATCAACATATACGAGAGAATCATTAGACAGAGTTACTAAGCAAGAGAGCATTGATGCCTTAACAGATTTAGAAAAGGCCTTATGCCCCAGTTTTTAAGGAGTGGTTGTTTTTAAAAAGGGAGTAAAGAAGTGGCCATTCTTTTAACCAAAAAAATGCAGATGTTTGTGGAGGCATTACTAAAAATTCGGGAAAGTACAAACATCGTGCCGAAATCCAATAAATATCTCTTCGCGGGACCTGGATCTAAGGACAGATGGATGAACGGAGGGGGAGTTCTTCGAAAATTGGCAAACAAATCTGGTGCAAAAAATCCGGAACACCTTACCAGCACGAAATTACGAAAACAAATAGCCACCATCCTGCAGTTGATGAACTTCGAAAAGAATGAGATTGAGCAAATGGCTAAGTTCATGGGGCATACCGAAGAAACACACATGGAATTTTACAGGTAAGTTTACAAAAATTGAATTATAAATTTTATCATATTGATATGTATGGTTCCCTTAAATTTTATATTTTATCGTGAGGTAACTAAAGTAATTCAACTTTTTCAGGATATCGGATGATGTATACCAAACCGCGGAAGTTGCTAAGGTCTTGCTGCTCATGGATGCAGGAAAAGGCCACGAGTTTAAAGGCAAGAAATTGGAGGAGATTCAGTTAACTGAAAATGAATTTTTCATCGATTATAATGATCAAGCGATTGAGAATTTGGATGAGGAGAATGGCGATGAAGATGCTTCCTTGCAAGAAGAATTATCTTCTGAGCAGGATTATTTGACGAATAGGACTGCTGAGTGTCAGGAATCGAAGATTTCAGGTTCACAACAGAAACCAAGGCTTCCTGAATCAGAGAAACAGAAGTTTTCTACGCCTGCTAGTATAAAGAATAAGCCTACAAGAGGTGCTGGGTCCCCGGAAGAGAATGAACTAATCTTGAGGCACTTCAAACAAAACATAAAGCAAAAAAAATTGCCAAAAAAGATGAATGCTTTGCTTTGATCGCTGAAAGTGGTGAGATATTGAAATGCGTTGACTGGGCACGAATGAAAACATTGATTCATAACACCTACCGCCCAAAGTAAAATACCATAATAGTACCGAACTTCGGAGAGTTTGTAATAGTTGAATTATTATTTTATTTATGATTACGTCGTGCATAAAAATTGCATTACTAATTAATAATTCTCAAACATGAAACCAGATTACTATGATTACAATTTTTCGTTTTATAGTTTAAAATCTTCATGGAAGATAATACTTTGAAAGGCCTGTTTTTATTTTTCATTCAAAATTTTTTCATTTTTTCATAGATTAATGTGAGAGCTAACTTAAAAATTTGCTGTTCTTAATGGATTTTCGGCATTTTTCAATTGTGGAGAATTAAAATTTAAAGTAATTATATAGTGAAGCAGTTCAATTTCAAATATGTATGTATAAGTATTAAATTAGTTAAAAAAAAAATTATTCTGGTAATCATTTGTATTTGAATTCGTCTAGATACCCTTAATTTCTGATATTATTTTTAAATCCTTGGAATTCCTTGAATTCGTGTGATTCCCTTTATTCAGTGGTTTCAGAGAATTGAGAATACTTAGGGAATTCAGAGAAATTCAGATAAATATAAGGGATTCGAAGATTTAAAAGGATTCAGAATATTGAAAAAATGCAGGAAATTTAGAAAATTTCATGCATTTCCTGACTTCTTTAAATATTCTGAATTAAGGGAATGCAAGAAATTCAGAGATTTTGACGATTTAGTTAATTAAAGCAATTTAGAGAATTCATTAAAAAATGTTAGGGACTTCGGCATATATTCAATATTGAAGAATTCAAGGATTTTGGGGAATTCTGAGATTTTCAGAGATTCAGAACATTAAGGGAATTAAGGACTTTATAGAATTTACGGAATTTTGAATATTCTAGGAAGTCAGAGATTTCAGAGCATTAAAGGGATTCGATAAATTAATTAAGTTGAAGGAATTCAGAGTTCAGAGAATTAAGGCAATTCAGGAATTCAGAATATTTCATGAATTCAAGGGATCAAGAGAATTCAAAGAGTCACGAACTAAAAAAATGTTAATATTCAAGGAATTAATGATTAATAATAATAATAATAACGATAATAATAATAACGATTTAAGTAAATTCATAGAATTTTAGAGATTTCAGGGCATTTGGGGAATTAAAGAAATTTAGAGAATTCAGGGAATTAAGAGAATTTCAGAAATTTTTGAGCATTTAGGGAATTCAAGGAATTCGTAAAATTGAAGAATTTTTGAGAATTCAGAGAATTCAAGAAGTTTCAGCAATTCAGGGAATTTAGAGAATTTAAGAAATTACGGAAATTCAGAATATTCAAGGAATTCATGGGATACAGAGAATTTAAAGAATTCAAGGAATTCAGAATATTCAAGGATTTCATGGAATTCAGCGATCTTCAGACCTTTCAGATCATTCAGGTAATTCAAGAAATTCAGAGAATTCAAAGGATTACGTATTTTCCCTTCAACCACCAGCTAACTTCACTTCGTTGAGTGCTGAGGGGAAAGCAATGGACCGAATGCATGGGATTCCATCCATTTTTGTCCCATTTTGTTAATATCTTCGTAAAAACTAATTTTTTCTATATAAGTGTATTTGGAATTTATTTTTTATTTTTGGGAAATATTTAATGAAATAATATTACAGAAATAAAGTTTTTGCGCATGCATTTGGTCCATTTTTTCCCCTCAGCACTCAATGAAGTGAAGTTAGCTGGTGGTTGAACTGAAAATACCTAATTTCGGAACATTAAAATAATTCAGGAAATTCAGACTATTCCAGGATTTCAGAGAAATCAAAGAATTCAGAGATTTTAACGAGTTCAGGGAATCTCTCACATTTTCATTGCTCTAAATATAACTTCCTTAATTTTGAAGAAAGAATATTTATTTCAAATATATTAGTTTCCAACTATTAATATTATTTTGTTGTACAATTTCGAAGATTTAAAATTGATTTCAGGGAACTTCATATATTATCAATTGAACATAATTTCTTTCTACACTTACGTGTTTCCATACTTTAAGAAATAAAACCAACTTAAAAAGCAGGAATAAAGAAGAAAAAGTATCTCTGAGAACCAACTTCATGCTGCGAACGGAATGTATTAGATGCAAACGAAGAAAGATGTTATAGTTATATTATATAAAATTTCACCTAAAAAGGTTTCAAAGACGAGAAAAATAAGTTTCTAAATATTAAATTGCGAGGCTCCTTAGAGACAGGTATGAATAAGTGCGCCTCTTTTGTAATTGCGAATAAAAGTTGAGATGCTTAGACCTTTTCATTGTTCCCAGATTCCGGGTCTGGTAGCGTCGGAGCTACATGCACAAACTATTCGCTGCTTTATACAGAATCCGTATATCGATAGTGGCGGTGCCTGGGCACATTAATTTGAACTAAAAACGTATATAAATTGACGTTTGACGAACAAAACCAAGCCCAGCTGTAACTTTGTCAGTATGTTTAAGTAAGTCTTATATCCCGGAATACAAGGAAAACGTTACCAGACCCGCCGCCAGGTCTGTTATATATGTATAGATTGTAACCAGCGGATAACAGCTGAAGAGTCTTCTCATAGGCAATACTTTTTGCCTGCTCGAAAGTAGAGGTTTTCAGTTGCATCATAGAGGAGAAACAAGAGAGCGCAGACTCCGAAGCCTCCCACTATCGCACGCTCGCAAGTAGTTGGAGTCTGAAAGTGTAACGCGTCTATAAAAGGCGTTACACAAGCCGAAAAAGGCAGTTGAGGTGTTGCGTGGCAAACGCAACAGGTCTTGGGGAGAGCCTCAGGAGAAGCTGGAGAATTATATTCTCCTCACTTGTCCTGTACATCTCTCTGAGAATTTGGGAACCTTTGAGTTCTTAGGCGTAAAAACCTAAGTCCACAAATTTTTCCCGCACAGTAAACACACTCTAGGAGCGGACGGAAATATATTTCCCAATCCTGTTCACAAGAGGTCCCTCTTTCTGAGTCCTTTGAATATAAAATTGAATATTTTCTTCCATTATCCATTTTTCGTGAGAAGGACATATTGTCCATTTTCCAATTATAACAGTCTAACTGAAGATCGGAGCACGGTCTACCGTGTAAACTTGTCGACGAAATTAGATTTGTATAATTTACGATTTGCTCGTCAAATCCTTAGCTTCTTATAAGCAGGCGGGAGTTAACTCCCCTACCTGGTTAAGAAAGCAAGCCTCAAGAATATTTCTCCACTCAAAAGGGAATTTAAACCCTATAATAAAAGTTCACTGAGTGGAAATCTACTATAACTGGAAAAATACAGATTTGAAAATTGTGTCTCTTATTTTGAAAAAGCTTCCTTCCCTCTTCTTCGAGCAGGTAGAAACGCACCTGTAGGCCAAGAATTACTCGACTCAGGCCCACATTTTTGCGAGCGAACCAAGGGAAGGTTCTGCGGGACCACTCTTTACCTGATACAGATCATAAACATAAAAATATAGAATAGCCAATTAGTAAGCTAATTAGAATATTGAATAGAGTATTGACTAAATGTAACTTACCTCTGAATAGGAAAAATGGATGATTACTACTGTATTAAAATAATAAAAAAGGTCTTTGCTTTGCAGGCACCAATTCTTTACAAAAACAGTTTTTGAGGACTAAGAAGGCAATAGCCCCTATTAAAATTTAACCTTGCGTTTTCAAATAAATCGTCTGCACAGGAAAGAAACCTGTTTGCCAAAGAACATATTTCCTGAGATCTTATATTAAAGAGAGAATAGAGAGACAGACCGAAAAATAAAGAGAGAGAAAAATCATTGAAAAGACATTTCATAAGCGAATATTAAGATTGGAGAAAGACAGAAAAATACATGAAAAGATTACTTCGAGATTTTACTTAGATTTTAAGTGCGTATTGCCAATAAATAAATCAAGGCATTTTTTATTTTTATGATTACTCAGATTCAATACATAAGATAGCTCACTTGTGTTCCGAATTTTTCTGAGTGCCGTGATGCCGTGATGTTACTGCGGTTATTACTATTACTATTGTGAGTGTAGAATTGGGGCTTATATTTATATGGGTCAGACATTATTCACGTGTAAAGTGCTTCTAGGTTTTTTGTACTTTTTGCGCTTGCTCGTATGCTGAGGTAATAAATCTTCCTTACCCGCAACTTAATATGGCGACCTATAAACAGATGCAGAGCTTCATGTCAAGCCTAGAAGAAAAGCTCAAAGCTGAGATACATTCCGTGGAGAAAAATATTCTAGAAAGCACCTCAGCAGTCTTGCAGAGATGTGAAGCCAAAGTTGATGCTGTCGAAAAGGAGAATGCCGAGCTCAAGATGGAGATCGCAAGGCAGGCTCAACGGCTAGATAGGCTTGCAAGAAGAAACAACTTGATACTTTTTGGCATGTATGATGAGCCAACGGAAACACCACCTGCACTAGACGAAAAAGTACGGAATCTACTCGGTACCAAAATGGACATAAAACTTAACCGGGAGTCGATTGATGGATTTCGCCGCCTTGGTCAATTCAACTCTGGCGAAATGAGACCTGAGCCAAGAAGCTGCTAAACTAAGAAACGCAGGGCTAAAAACACGTATAAGTGGTAACCGCCTGCGAGTTAACGATTAAATTTACAGCTTAGATGATTTAAGAAGATTGAGCCTAGAGGAAATAATTGGAAATAATGTTTCAAATTTTGAAGTGCTTAACGACGAGAGCGCCAACACTCTTGTAAACAATAACATGTCACATGCACCTGTCGCTTCGAAACTCTATGACATCACAAGCAGGGATACACAGTAATGCACAGTCAGCCTTATTTGTAAATACAAATACAGCTGCTATGCCCAACACACAGCTGGGTAGTATGACGTATGAGAAGAAGATAGCCATCACCAACCCTTCTAAAACTAATCAACTCGTTTCTTCAAGGAAAAGAAGGAGTGATTCTCAAGACGCGGGCTCTCTTAACAAGTATTTGAACAGGGGAACTCCTGCAGGATCTGAGCCGCACACTGACTGACTGGATGAATCTTTTACGGAAAGGGCAGGAGTTTCAAGCTCTAGTTCTGCGGGTGTCTCGCCAATTGGAGGGATGTGCAAGCATACGTCGAGTTTTAGTGTCTGTTATTGGAATATCAGTGGTTATAATAATTTGTGTAACTTGGATGTAAAGCAGAAAGCCTACTTAACTAGTCATTGTGTAATTTGCATAGGTGAGTCATGGCTCACAAACACATCTGTGAAACTGCCGAAATTT